>CM035804.1:20662381-20927381 GCA_020466265.1 Siphamia tubifer | reverse complement strand
ATCACCCAGGTCTGTGTGTTCATAAAGCTGCTCTTCCATCTCACATCTGTCTGCTCATAGTAAAACCGCAACATCACCGTATACTCACAGCAGCAGCAGCAGCAGCAGCAGCAGCAGCAGCAGCAGCAGCACTTGCAAGGAGGGGGGAGAAAAAAAAAAAAAGAAAAGAAAAGGAGGGGGAGAGGACTTTTCTCTGTCTGTGTGTCTGTCTGTGTGCAGTCTGTCCTCCACTCTCTCATGGTTTACACACAGTTCAGCTGAATGGAGCAGATGAGAGGTGACTGAGGCCAATGAAATATTTACTAGCCTACTGCTTCTGCTGCACACACTTATCTCCAACAAAGAATAGCTGACATATTTCGTCTGGATTTGTGCAAATATCACAGAGAATGGAGGGAGAAAAAAAAAAAGTATATTAACAGAAAATGGTAGTAAATCATTGACTAAAAAACACTGGAGTTAGCTGCTGTTAATGTAGCCTTACATAAATGACCAGGATTAGACCATTTATTCTTATTATTTAGGGCATTTTTATTTGTTTTTTTTTTTATTTAAAATTGCATTATTGTAGTGTATTGTAACTAGTTCCTGTTGGGATACAAATTTTGTAGAAAAAAGAGATTATCTGTGTGAACTGTTTGTTTTCTTGGCTGTAGTTTTTAATGCTGCCACCGGATGGGGCCAAAGTAAGACATTTAAATCCCACAACTGCTTCAATTAATACATCTGATTAAGATATTAATGATGGTTTTTGATACATGGAGAATTGTATTGATAGATTGGGATGAAAAAGAGGATAATATATAACACACTGATCGTTCACAGGATGAAGAGAAAGAAGGTTTATTCTTGTGTGAATGTTCGCTTTGCACTTATTCAGATGCAGTTTTTGTTTGTATCTGTACACGTGTAATGTTTAAAGTAGTGATCGACCCATATGGATTTTTTGGGGGCTGATACCAATTTAATTTTATTTTATTTTATTTCTTTACAGTCCACCAATATTTCTAAGTTAATATTTGAAGTCAATGCTGTTTTTTTTTCTTTATTAAATTATAAAAGTCAGAAAATCTTCGTTATGTAGAATAACAAAAAATCTAAATTATGACAGTTAACTTAATAAATATTACTACAATAAACAAATATTTTTGGTGCCGTGGACTTTAAATGTCAGTAAATCAAAAAAGAGCATATTGGCCAAAGAAACAATACAGATACAAGAAAAAAATTGTAAATATCAGAGCCAATATATCAGTTTGTAATTAGTTTAAAGGCATCCAGTTGGTTCTGGACATAAGTCTGTAGTTGTGTGTTGAAAAACAGCATTGATTGTGATTTTGATCAGATGTTTGTCCTGCTGAACATCAGTCTGCTTTGATTCTTTGATGTGTTTACCTTCATATGGACGTTCACAGGAGTGATATTAGTTTGCATTTGTATGACTGTGTATACTGGTGCAAACAATTAATTATGTGACATTTATTTGGTTAATGGAATATATCAAACAGAGGTGGAAGTAACTAAGTAGAAGTACTTCCTTTACTGTACTTAAATATAGTTTTTAAGTATCTGTACTTTACTTGAGTATTTATTTTTCTGGCTACTTTTGACTTTTACTCCCTACATTTTTGTATAAATATCTGTACTTTATACTCTTTACATTCTCAGAATAAACTCATTACTTTTTCAAACTAAACAAATGTGACAGTACGAAAAAATAAGTCGTAAATCAGAAATTGTGACTTACTATATCAAAATTTTGACTTTTATGTCATAATTATCCATTTCTTGTCTCATATTTATGACTTTTTTCTCATAATTTTGACTTTTTATCTCATGATTTACATTGTTTTAATCTCATAATTATGTTTTTTTTTTCTCAATTTAAAAAAATATCCTATTTATGACTTTTGAACTTTTCCTAAATGTCATGTCCATACTCAATCAACTGAGTACCATGGCCCAATAAAACACATTATCTCTACACTAACTTACTTTTAAAGGCTTTATTTTTTAGATATTTTTGAAAAAAATCTGTTTTTTCCTACTTAAATAAATAGTATTTCATCCATAGCAAAAAATACAGTTTTACTTTCTTACAATTCAGAAGTTGTACTTTTTTACTTTTACTTCAATAAAGCAGTTGAATCAGTACTTCTACTTTTACCAGAGTATTTTTTTCACACCAGTAGCTGTACTTCTACTTAAGTACAGAATGTGAGTACTTTGACCACCTCTGATATCAAAGAAATGCAACAAAGTAAAGTTAAAGTACACTAGCAAAAATCTAAAATCCTCCTAAGTGTATTTTTGTCGTTTGTATTCTTAAAATAAGACAAAATCACTTAAAGAGTAATTTGTCTTTTTTTTGTTTGTTTGAACTAAGCAGAAAAATCTGGCAATGGAACAAATGAAAATGATCTTGGTAAGATTTCTTGAAATAAGATTTTCAAGGTCTTTTTTCTAAAAAAAAAATAAGTGCTTTATTTCCCAGTGAAAAGTTACTCCTCAGGTGATTATGTGTTATTTTAATTGTGATGAGATATTTTAACTAGAAAAAAAGAAAAATACACTTGGTAAGATATCGATTTTTGCACCGTAAATGAAAACTACAGCTAAAAAATAATGTCTGACGGCAGTTAATTGTGAAAAAATGTCCATCACAGTTTCCTTCTGGGTTATTTTCGGCCCCAAATTTTAAGTAAATCTCTATTCAAAACTTTTACTGTGACTTTTATTATATAGTAATGGTAAATTCAACACATCAAACCCTGTAAATAAGTGGATTTTCATCTGCGTTGGTGTTTATTTTGTAAATCTTACAGTTTTTTCCAGCTCATTATACAGTATTATGTGTAATTTACACTTTTCTTTTCTAGAAGATGATACTTTCTGAAGTTTAGGCGTTAAAGAGCAAAGAGTTAGTGTAGTCGAGAAAAGCAGTCGGTTTATAAATTGCAAATTTGTTGTTTCATAAAAAGACAAATGCCTTCAGACCACAGTAGGGGGTATACTTTATTGTTTTACAATTGTGTCTATGAGGATGAAAAGGGTGGAGTGTTTTGTAAGATGTTCTCCATTTATGTTGACTTCTGTTACATGGCTAATTACAAAAAAACAAAAAACAAAAAAAAAACAACCCTCAAAACAACCTTTTGTCTAACACATTTTATGCCAAGTTTTGGAAGACGACTAAAGCTATTGTGTAAATCCATGACAAATGTGCATTGTGTGAGCATGACAAGATGAAAGGATGAAAATAATCAAATATTACTTACTAACCAGCTTGTAAATTCTGTGCAAAGTATCCAGAGCACAAGCTTAGCACAGACTTTATGATGCAACTAACCTTTGGATACAGTAACAAAGAACAGTAGAATTATATCCAAGGCAGGCAGACACATGGAGTTCAGACATTAGTAATAATAATATTAATACTTACACTGCAAAAAAAATAAATATTTAGGATATTTTTCTCATGTTTTGCCACTAACTCTATAAAGAAATTAAGTCATCTTAGTAATATTGTGTCTTTTATTAGTATTATGCTGTCTTTTCTTTGTATTATGGTGTTTTTATTAGTATGATGATGTCTTTTGTTAGTATTATGGTGTGTTTTATTAGTATTATTGTGTCTTTTATTAGTATTATGGTGTGTTTTATTAGTATTATTGTGTCTTTTATTAGTATTATGGTGTCTTTTCCTAGTATTATTGTGTCTTTTATTAGTATTATGGTGTCTTTTATTAGTATTATGGTGTCTTTTATTAGTATTATTGTGTCTTTTATTAGTATTATGGTGTCTTTTCCTAGTATTATAGTGTCTTTTCCTAGTATTGTGTCTTTTATTAGTATTATGGTGTCTTTTATTAGTATTATGGTGTGTTTTATTAGTATTATAGTGTCTTTTATTAGTATTATTGTCTTTTATTAGTATTATGTTGTCTTTTATTAGTATTATTGTGTCTTTTATTAGTATTATGGTGTCTTTTATTAGTATTATGGTGTCTTTTATTAGTATTATGGTGTGTTTTATTAGTATTATAGTGTCTTTTATTAGTATTATTGTCTTTTATTAGTATTATGTTGTCTTTTATTAGTATTATTGTGTCTTTTATCAATATTATTAGGGTGCTATATATTTAATTGTATTTTATTTACTTCAGGGTGTTACTATTTGGATTTTTAAACAGTTTTACTCTGTTAGTCTTAGGTTGTGCTCATGGGGCCTAGAGTACAAGTTTTCTTCTGCTGTTTTTTTTTTTTAACATAGTGGAATGACAAATAAAGCACCTTGAACCTTGAACCTGGCAGTTTTTTTTTCTTTGTTTGTTTTGCTTAATTAAAGCAAACATATGTTATATTAAAAAAAAAAAAGACCATGTTTTTAAGAGGGCATTGTGTTCCAGTAAAGTCAAACTTTCTGGAATAAAAAGCAGATAATGTGAATATCCAACATCATGTAGGATAAAGTCCAACCTGTATATGTTTTGACACATGATTGATGTGAGTACAAGCGTCCTATTGAGCACCTGCTGGAATAACTCTGCATATCTGACAATCAGACATGAGCAGCCACTTCAGTGAGTCATTAGTCAGACACGTGGAATGAAAATGACCCTTCAGCTTCTCTCTCTCTCTCTCTCTGTCTTGTTTTGATGCTTTGCAGAATGTTCGGCTGCTGAAGTCATGCAGTCTGTGTCGGCTCCTCCCGCTGCCTTTCAATGTACCATTGCGGTGCAGAACACTAATGGTTTTCAATGATGCAGTTGTAAATGTGAATAAACAATCCCACAGCTGATTTCTGTCAGGAACATTATATTTCACGCTGAAAAAGCCAAAGTGCAGACTCCCTTAGAGCGCCTTCGGGGACTAGAGAGTCTCAGACGAAAGAGATTAATAAGTAAATAGGCTACACCGCACAAGAAGTCTAAATATCCCTGTTTAAAGTTGCATGTAAGTATGTGTGTCTCTGTGCATGTGTGATCCAATCCATGTGCCTCTGGTCCCACTTCCACACTTGAAATCTTTGCTACTGGTGAGTGTGTTATGTTTGAGGTATTTAAAATATTCACAATAATTCTGAATGTACAATGAGGCAAAACAGAGCAGTGAGTGAGACCAAAAAATATGCAGTTTGGGATTTTTTTTTCATGTATTTGTCTGTTTTTATGATTGTTTTCAGTGTTGTTGTGATTTTCCTTTTTTTTTTTCCTCCACAGTATCTTTACCAAGTTTTTTTTTGCCCAAAACAAAACCTACTTGTTCAATGTGTTTGAATTAACAGTTCATTTTCAACATCTTAAATCTCTTATTGATGTCCATTCTGAGTGTCTTCAATGTATTTTTTCCTCCGCCAAGGAGGTATTAAATTTGAGTCAGTTTGTTTGTTTGTTTGTTTGTTTGTTTGTCATCAAGATTATGCAAAAAAGTTCTGAATGGATTTTGATAAAATCTTCAGGGTGAGTTTGGAGTTGGGAGTAATTCATTGTGCAATATACCATGTATATAGAGTTTTTTATATTTTCATAATTTATATCTGTATATTGTGTTTTTGTGTTTTAGTACTTTTTTAATTTTCACATTTTTTATACTTTAAATACATATTTTCTATCTCTTGCACTGAAAGGCCTGTACCTTACCCTCTCGTTGTACTTGTTGCAATGACAATAAAACAAATCTAAATCTGAATCTTGAGTGTCACAAGGAACAAATTATTAAATTTTGGTGGTGATCCAGGAGATACTGGATCACTTTGAAATGTATTCATTTAACGTAATCTAAAATTTCAAAGTGATCCAGTATGCAGGATCTCTGCTGGTTCATCACCAAAAAAAGAATAATTTGTTCCTTTTGACACTCCCAACACATCCTGAAGATTTTTTTTATCAAAATCTGTTTAGAACAGACAAAAAAGACTCGAATTTAATACCTCCTTGGCGGACCTCTCTTCACTGGGTGGGGGGGGGGGGGGGGGGGTCTGCCTTGGTGGAGGTTTGTGCTTTTATAGTTTACACAGTTCTGATCCTAAAACACACAGTAAAAAGGTTAAAAGGAACACAAAATAAACACATACTCAAAAGCTTTGATGACAAATTCACAGAAACATATTTACCTGAAATAACGTGTCAGTGGTTAAAGGGTTAATTTACACACTGACAATACAGAGACAACAATAAAATAGACAGTCACTAAAGGATCAATATGGATAGAAGGGGAAAGTCCACACTGGAGCCACTCAGCTGGTTGATATTTAGTTAAACTGCAACTAAAAAGTGAATGGATTTGGCTGAAAAGAAGTGATGTAGTGACATCATGTTTTGTTTAATTAACAAAACAAAAACCTATGAATTCTAAAACTGAATGTAATGGAAATAAACAACAATACAAACGTTGTAAACAGGACATTTTACTACATTTACATGATTATTAAAGTAAATGATTGTCAAAATGGTTTAAGGTTTTTTCCCCTCTGTTTGTCATGCAGTTGTAAATTATATCACATGACATGAATATTTAGTCAGATTTTACCCACATGTTCCTCAGCAGTCACAGCAGTGTTCCTCCAGATAAGTGCAGGCATAAAGAATGTGTGGATTAGCCTGGGGCCCCATGAAAGCTAAATGATGTGGGCCCTTTAGATAATTCAGCATGTTATGGATTTGTGAGTGTGTGTGTGTGTGTGTGTGTGTGTGGGTGGGCAGTTATATATGTAGGGGTGCAGTTGTGCCTAATGCTTGTATACAGTGAAAGTCAAAGTTAACATGCTTTCCATGTCCCACTGCTGGCTTCTATAGCTATGTTTATATGATGTTTTTTTAAAATTCTGAATTATTTATTCCGAATAAAATGAATCGGAATTAAAGCTATTTCCTTTGTGTTTGAACAGATTCATTCCAAATAAAGGTTTCCATGGAAACGGGTATAATCTACTCGAGGTACTGTAATTGGGCTTTAAAAGCTGGAGGTACAGAGGGTTCTGATTGGACAGAATGGCCCCTTAAAATCTGAATGTCTACACGAAGAAAATGATCGTGTCCACTTCTTGTTTTGCATTTGTTTAGAATAGAATAGAATAGTCATTTATTGTCATTGTAACCAGTACAACGAAATTAAAAAGTGCTAAACAGTCAGTGCATACAACTTACGTTAAAAAAAAACAGTGCTGAATAAATAGGCTATAAAATAACAATAAAAATACGTTTCAATTAGTAACATATTAGACCAGATACTACATTCAATGTTTGCATTCATTTTTGTGATAATTATGAATCAACAACCTAATGACGGTGTTCTGTCAAAATCATTTGCCTCAATATAAGTGCCAAGTCTGAAATAAATTAGAACAAAATTAATCTTTTATTAACTTTTGACATTTTATCCATTATATGTAAATGAGAGGAGAAGAAAGATTTTTTTTGTTTGTTTTAATTCATGAAATATATGAACTTTGATCTACTTTTCCCAAAATGTAACCACATCTATGCTTGGACAGTAGTAATCTATAAATGAATGAATTCAACCAACAGTTTGGATGCTTAAGTGTTAACAAACTAAAAACAAGTAAAAAATCCAAAATAATACTCCTTGTTTCTCCTTTAAAGAATCAAATCAAATCAAATATAATATGATTTTTAAATATATAATATACAGTGTGGACAAAACCAGTGGGTTTGAGTGCATATGACCGACCAACTGAGTTTCATTTTACTGTAACTGGAAAATCTGTTAAAGAGAAAAGACAGCAATAGTTTTCCTTAATGTTTACATTTAGTCACAGGTAGAATATTGTCAAAATCGCACTTAATTTTCTTAAGACATTTCAGATTCATATTTGTTCAGGTCATTTACATTTTATTGTGAAATGATAATTTAGAAATATGAATATTCTTATAATGTCATTTTACTTTTTTTCACTTTAAACCTAGAAGTCACCATGGAATTGTCATTATTGATCAGTTATTAGGGTATTATTTGACTTTTATCATAAAGGTCTGTATGTTGTACCATAACTAAAGTGATTTCACTTACACTTACACTCCAGAATCCAGGATCTCTTCCGGATCATCACTAAAATCTAATCATTTGTTTCTTGCGATACCGCCAACACGTCAGGAAATTTTCAACAAGATCCGTCCATAACTTTTTGAGTTACCTTGCTGACTAACAGACAGACAGACAGACAACCTTAGGCAAAAACATAACTTTCTTGGTGGACCTCTCTTCATTCGGAGATTACTTTTGTATTTCATGAGTTCACGTCACCAGTTTTTTATTTAAAATTTTTTTGCTTAAGTATTGTATATAATTCCAAAAGCCTGAATATAGATGCGTGTCAAACACACATGAAATCATCCTTTCATTTATTTAATACTGAAGTTTTTATATTTTTCATAGTTAAAAAAAATCTGCGTATTTCCACTGACCATTTGAATGATATGACGTGACCTTTTCAAACTAATCGTGCAGCCATAGAAACAAGGTTGAACTGTGAAATACAATAATTCTCCTTCCTCAGGGTGATATTTGAAAAAGTAGCTGCTAAATCTCTTACAGAAATAACAGTGAGTCAGTATAATCGGGTTTCCATCCATCCAAAACCTGATACACCCTCCTACTGTTGAACACACTCCACTAAATAACAAAGGTAACTGTTTTTCTGACTAAACATGAGGTAAACAGCTGAACACATGAGGTGACTTTTAAAGGGTCTGTTTGACACTGTCGCTGCACAAGAGTAGACAGAAGGACACTGTACCGCCTCCTGACCACCGCTAGGGAGCACATGCACTGACTGACAATGAGCAGAGAGTTAGTGACTGTCACACACAACAATAGAGGATGTGGACGAAGGGCGGACATTTTTTTTTATTTATTTATTTTTTTTAGTAATAGAGTCACATGAAGGTTTTATCATCATCTGCTGCTGCCGTCTGAATGTCTGTCTAGTGTGTGTGTGTGTGTGTGTGTGTGTGTGCACTGTATTCGTATCTTTCTGGGGACATTGATATGTTTACGCAGTCACACCATGGGGACCTCTAACACCATGGGGACCAAAATTCAGGTCCCCGCGAGTGTTAACCCCTTAATGAATACTGTTACAATTATGCAACTATCTACTGTAGGCCTATCTGCTGTAGACAAATTAATTACCTACACTTAGCATTTCCTTTTATTTCTTTTATATATTTTTTTTTACTTATATTTAAATCCAGGTGTTAGGGGGGTTAAATATAAATGTAGGTCCCCACTAGAAAAAAATATTAATTTGTGTGAAGTAAATAAATTGACGTAAAAATGACGTGGCCCTTTAAACTCACTAACTTCTTGAAGTCCCCATGAAGCATGAGGAAAACTGGTGCAAAGTGAAACATGTATATTTCTAAGGTTTGAAGATGCCTTTATTTATTTTTATTTATTTATTGTAAAAAAAAAAAAAAAAACTATTTAAGGGACACTTTACCTACAAGTGATGGTTGCAAACATGGTCCTCATGAAACATGGAAACCAGTGTGTGTGTGTGTGTGTGTGTGTGCGCACTTGTATTCCTATCTCACACCTTGACCAGACTTCAAATAAAGGTCCCCACTAGTAAAATATAAATGATGTGGCCCTATACATACTTTCATTAATCTGTGTGTGTGTGTGTGTGTGTGTGCAGAGACATATGCTATAACACAATGGATACTTGAGATATCACCATGAAATGACATGGACATATACATACAGCTAATGTGCATCAGATACAATGATCCATTTGAGTAAAGGTCAAAGGTCAAGGTTGTATTTAGCAGAAAGGTCAAAATCACATTATTGGCTCTAATTCAAGAAAGGGTTGTCATGGAAACTTGAGATTGGTACAAAATAAGGGCAAGATTCTGCATTCTGTGAATGCTTCTTTGTTTTTTGTTTTATTCTGGAAGTCCCCATAAAGGATGAGAAAAACATGTATGTACGTTTACTTTTTACTTTTTTTTTTATTATTATTATTATTATTATTTATTTTATGTATTATTATTTATTTTTAATTGTATTTTTTTATTTATTCGTTATTTTTTATTTCGTTTTTTATCATTTAATTAAATTTTCAAATTTTCTACTATTTTATTTTATTTAAAAAAAAAAAACACATGTTTACACTCATTATCCAGTGGCTACTTGATTACAACCTTGTCCTCATGAGACATGGAAACGAGTATGTGTGTGTGTGTGTGTGTGTGTGTGTGTGTGTGCTGCCTGATCAAGGGCAGTCTGTCAGTGTGTGAAGGTGATGAGTACAGTGGGTCCCAGGAGGTCCGGTCGTGTTGCGGGGGCAGACAGAGGAAACCGGACACAGTCTGACGGCTCTATCCATGCCATCTCCATTCCTTTCTTTCTTTTTTTCTTTTGTCTGTACCTCTCTGTCTCCTTCTGAAACCATCCGTTCTTTGTGAAGTCGCTTTCTCAACACATCTATTTTTATCACCTTTGCCTCAGCACTCTGTGGTTGTGGAGGATGGGTGTGTGGTTTAGTGTGAAGCAGGTCTACTCTGATCTAGAACTAGAACCAGAACCGGTAACCTGGTACACATGACTGATGCACTGATGCACTTTCTTTCTTTCTTTCTTTCTTTCTTTCTTTCTTTCTTTCTTTCTTTCTTTCTTTCTTTCTTTCTTTCTTTCTTTCTTTCTTTCTTTCTTTCTTTCTTTCTTTCTTTCCTTCTTTTTCTCTGTTTCTTTCTTTCTTTCATTCTTTTTCTTTCTTTCTGTCTTTCTTTCTTTTCTTTCTCTGTTTCTTTCTTTCTTTTTCTTTCTTTCTTTCATTCTTTTTCTTTCATTCTTTTTCTTTCTTTCTTTTTCTTTCTTTCTTTCTTTCTTTTTCTTTCTTTCTTTTTTTCTTTTTCTCTGTTTTCTGCCTCTTTTTCTCTATATTTCTTTGTTTGATTCTCTGTATTTTTCTTTCTTTCTTTCTTTCTTTCTTTCTTTCTTTCTTTCTTTCTTTCTTTCTTTCTTTCTTTCTTTCTTTCTTTCTTTCTTTCTTTCTTTCTTTCTTTCTTTCTTTCTTTTTCTTTCTTTCTTTCTTTCTTTCTTTCTTAATCCTCTGTTTTTCTCTCTTTCTTCATTTTTCTTTTTGTCTATTTTCTGTCTCCTTTTTTCTCCATTTCTTCGTGTGCTCCGTTTGTTTGTTTGTTAGTTTCTTTTTCTCTGTTTTTTTTAACTTCTTTCTGTATTTTTCTTTGTTTCTGTCTCTATTTTTTTTCTATTTTTCTCTGCCATCTGATGGATCAAACTCTTGCCAAATCCTTTCGACAGAAGAGTGAAAACATCATTTCCATGAACAAACACTTCCAGTGTCGTCCTCTGTTCATCTTTTAAGGAATGAACATGCGGTAGAGTAAACAAAGCATTGGAAATAGTCCAGTCTATATGGACCCTGGGATACCTAACACACGCTGCCATTGTTGTGTATCTGAAAAGACTACACTGATGTCACTTCTGCTTTACGTCACACCTGCCACACTGATTGGCTCCTTCGTTTTTCAGTAGATTTGATCCTCATGTTACTCAGGTTGTTGTGTGAGCATAATGTAACGCAGCCAGATGATGCAAGGCAGGCTAACATTCAGCCCAATCTGACCTGAAATGGGACAAATCAGTTAAATAATAATAGTGAAAAAAGTACAATTATATTATGGTAATCTTTACATCTACAATATTTCCTTGAATAATCCAAATAACATTAAAAACTTGTATTGTCTTAAGAAATTTATTTTTTTACCTCAGTTTACCTTAATTACAACTAACATCACAATTATAAATTCACAAAACATTTATTAACTTGTAGAATATTATTTACATTAAAAATTTTTATTTACATTTGATATTGCTAGATTTTTATACAATATTATTATTGTTTTTTTACACGAAAACAAAGATAAAATCTTCAGTTTTAAGTATTTTAGGTTATTATCATCATATTTTACTGCTCTGACCCAATTGAGATCTAACTGTCAAGTATGTGTAACTTGAATTAAAATGATTTTTACGACACTGATTGTTAATATATTCAGTGTTAATTCCTCCTACGAGCCAGATTGGACTACTTAGCGGGCCGGCTATGGCACCCAGGCCTGACACCTGTGTTTTAGAGTACCTGCCTGATACACTTAGACAATTTTAAAAACAGATTAAAACTGTATCTTGTTTAAAAGTTGTGTGTGTGGGTTTGAGCACACATGCAACTTTAAGTGTTTGCACACAAAGTCGCAGAAAAAATAAGCTGACCACCCTTGTTGTCTTCAATTTAATGCCTAAAGGTACATTTTTTAGACAAATATAGTGATAGCAATAAAAAAAAACTCATAGTAGTTTAATTTCAAAGCTAATTCTATTCATTTTCCATGTTTTCTTCATAACAACCAAAATCACTTCAGTTCTTACATCATTATCTGTCATTATACTGACAAAAAACAGCACTTTTATTCATTCCATGTTTTCTTTTCTGTCTGTTTTAGTCACCTGATACACACAGAAGTTAGTACTGGATTGCATAACCATTGTTTTTGATGGTTTAATAATGTTTTCAGTGACTGTTTGATTGTTTAATTTCACATGCACTCTCTCTTTTATTTTTACTACTTTTATTTATGAACCATATTGAGTCTTCCTTGTGCTTGAATGTGCTTTAGAAATACACTGAACCCACTTGAATTAAGTGTATTTTACTTCATTTCTATTTGACTTCCTGGTCATGGGGTCCCTGGTTGAGATAAGAGATGCTTTCATGACTTCAGATTGAGTCCAAAGCAGATGATTAACTTGCTCCAAATGTCACATGTAACATGTTTACTTGTGTTTGGTCTGTTCCACCTCTGTTTTACACAAGGACTGTAATAGAATATGAGACTAAACACTGCTGGCCTTATTCTTCTACCTAAACCTAATAGTGTTGGACCATGTGACGTTAGTGGACACTGGTCATGTGGTTAAGTGGTGTGTGTGTTTCTATTCCTATCTTTATGGGGGCATAGAGTCCAAAATTCAGGTCCCCACAAGGGTTAAATATAAATAAAGGTCCCCACTAGTAAAATAGAAATGACGTGGCCCTCTAAATACATGCATTTATCCACCCAGAAGTCCCTATAAAGCATGGTGCAAAGTGAAACATGTATTTTTTTTAAAGGTCTGAATATGTGTTTACTTTTTACTTTGTATTTACAATGTTTTTTGTTATTATTTTATCTATTTATTTCTATTTTTTTTTTATGTATTATTTTATTTCATTAAAAAAAAGATGTGTTTACACACTACTTGATTACAGACTTGGTCCACATGAGACATGGAAACCAGTGTGATTGTGGGTGTGTTGGGGGGTGGGGGGTAAGTAATCATTTGACATATGACAAACATGACCTGTCTGAAACATTAAAAGTTTAACCCCATAAAACCTGAACCATTAAATCATTGGCAGAAATTCCAGTTGTTTGAAATTAGAGTCTTTATTGGTCCTTCTGAACAACCCCCCCCCTCTCTCTCTCTCATTTTTAAATTTTTTTTTTTTTTTAGATATCACTTTTGTATCTTATTTGCTACATCAGGCCTCAATGCTAAAAATACAGTAGTGGGAAAAAAAAATATTTCGTACACTAAAATTTTGACACGGTTCACAATATTACCTTGAAATATTTGGAGAAACATATTTTCTGAGTTTCAAAAGATGTGGCTGCATCACCAAAGTCACACTCTTCTACTTGTGGTCCATGGGTGCTTAGCTCGCAAAAAATTTGAATGGGAGTGAATGGAGCGAGTCAAGCTAAATTCTGATTCCATTTGACAAGTGCTCTGAAACTCACATATGGTAGCAGTTAATAAGAAATATTTAATGTGGCGTAGACAAACCACCTGTTTTTGATGGGAAGCAAATGTGATGTTAGGTTTTATGTGGGCTTAGTAAGAGACTACAATGTGTCGCGTATGTGACGTCACACTCCCCTCAGCTGTGGTGTGGAGTCTGTGGTGACGTCACATATGCGCCAGGCGTGTAGTCCAAATTATTAATGTGTTTTACTCGCAAATGGATCAGCCATTGGTTAACAGAAGCAATTGAAACACATGCCAATAATTATAATTTATTATGAGGTAAAACATGTGTGTGATTCAGGGCACATGACAAACCAGATATGATTTTAGCATTTATTTCCCATTGAATACCATTCATTCATTTTCCAAACTGGAGGCCCCATAAGCCTCATGGTTGAAAACGTATTAAAAAAGTAACAGCTTATAGTCCAGAATATACGGTAATAGCCATATAAATGTCTTTAATTTTTTGGCAGCACTAACTTACTGCTACAGCAAATGCATTCTGTGCTTATTTCAATCTTCCATTATTACATTTTCCTTCATTCATTGTCCACAATCAGCGGGTAGCGACGGCTACCAGTGTGAAGCCACTTCTTCTTGGTCTGCATGTTTGTAAAAAAAAAAAAAAAAAAAAAAAAAATCACAGTTGCCTTTTCTTTTTTTTTTTTTTTTCTTGCACGACTGCTCATTCAATATTTTATGGATCCATCTGTTCACACCTACCGACAATGAAAAGTGTTACCAGCAGCAAATCTGTCATGGCAGCAAACCATCTTCTAATCCCAGTGCGAGAGATGGCGTTCCTGACATGAAAGCGCTTCACAGAGCTGAGCTGCTGCCTCGTATTTCTGTCTTCAAACAGATTTTAACGGCCATTGTTTGGACCCTAAAGAAAGACAGGCGGAGAATTCCTGATGAGGAGACAATCTGTCCCAAAGAGAATGTTGATCGCTCACAGTGTGGGAGATGTTGGTGATGATGGCTGGAAACGTAACAACACTAGTAAATCCTGGTCACAACACTCATATCAGCCGTGGCTTTTCTGTTTTTCTTTTTCGCTTCCCAGGGAGCTGTTGGCATTTCTGCTTTATCTGGTGCATAACCTTGCCACAGATCTGCCAAAACCATCTGGCATCTGGCTGGTGGTGATTGGTGCAGACGGAGGAGGGGGCAGATAGTGAGAAGATGGTCAGCTGTCTGTTTTGGGTGCTGCTTAAATCCAAACATTCCGGTTATGGGATGTAAAACTAAAGCTAAAGGTTTTGTGCCAAGATGAGAAAAAAAAAAACATTGAAAAGTGTTGACCCTTATCCACACCAGTGTAATTATCCTCATTATTATGACTTTTTTATTTTGATTATTAAGATTTTTATGTCATATTTTTGACTTTTTTATCCCATAAACGTGCTTTCTTATCTCATAAATTTACTTTTTTATATGTCATATTTAATGTTTTTCTCATTATTATGATTTTATATTGATTATTATGAATTTTATCTCACAATTTTGAATTTTTATTTCGCAAATGTGCTGTTTTTAATCTCATATTTATCTCATATTTAATTTTTTTTCTCAGTATCATGACTTTATATTTTATTATAGTGACTTTCAGCTTATATTTTTGCCTTTTTTATCTCATATTTTCTTAGTATTATGATGTTTAGCTCATATTTTTGTCTTTTTTAAATCTCAAAACAAAAAAAGCTTCCTAAATTTTCATTTTTTTGCTATGGATGAAATAATACTTAGCCTTTAAAACTGAGTTACTGTGTAGACGATGTGTTTTATTGGGTCATGATACTCACTTTAGTTGGTATGGACAGGACCTTTAGAAAAAAAAATCAAGTCATAAATAAGAGATTAAAAAAAATGCATAATTATGAGGAAAAATTTCAGAATTATGAGATTAAACGTAAGGAAATTTTTTGAGTTTTTTAAAGTGTAAATATTTTCAAAAATTTACACTAAAACAAAGTATAATTTCACAAAATATTTGAATAATCTTGAACAAATATGAAGAACCTGAAGTGTTTCCAGAGAAATCAGTGCAATTTTAAGAATAATCTGCCTGATATTCAATATTTTCTCTACTTGTATTTGATCTACAACTTATAATAAACATGTGGAAGTGATAAACGGAAGCATAATATTGTTAAAATGAGGCTTATTTTTTCGTTGTTTCATCTTATTTGCATTGTTTGAACAGATAGTTTATCAACGTCAACATTTTCATTATTTAATTAATATTATTTATTTTCATTTTCACTCTAAAATATAGATAAATATTTGGAGTTGACATTATTTATGTATTATTTTGTTACTATTTCACTAGTTTGGCCCAATTCAGATCAAATTTAGGTGAATGTGGCCCCTAAACTTTAATGAGTTTGACACCTCTGCGCTATAGTAACAACAGCAGTGATAGCAGTACTAATGTATAAATACTGTTTCTTTATCCACCATAATAGAATACAGAGCCAAAAGTAGCCAGTGTGCAGTGACAGCAGAGACACTTCCACACACAGACGGTGATCTGATCTCAGAAACAGCCCAGACAGATGACAGTGGAAGTGCTGCTCTGGCACCATGACAGAACCAGTTTAACTCACATATGACTTCAACTCTTATTTATAGCATGCTTGTACAGTATACTCTTCATCTGTGCATCTGTTTTATGTGATGTTTATCCCTTTCTAAGTTGTTAGGGTTAAGGTTTTTGTAATATTTTCTTTAACAAAGTCGATTTCAATGGACAAAAATTAAAAAGAAGATCATATTCTTAGTTATTTTTGGTTAATTTTTACATTTATAGCATTATATATTATATTTTTGGATGCTCTCTCACTGGACATATGAAATATTTTTTTCTTTGGTAGGTGTTTGTCACCATCTTTTACACTTTTCACGAATAACTTATAAATCTTTTTAATATCTTAAACACTTTTCACACATATCCAATTATCAGCCTTTAAACATGAAATAAACTATGAATGGACATTTATTGTCATAATTGTCAGGATTGACTGATGAGACAATTTATTGTGAGAAATGTTTTTTCTCTTTTTGTTGGATTTTTCGTACACACATACTGTAGCAATATCTTACATATATAAAGTTTCCACATATTTTAGTTCAAAGGTAACAAGAAATTGTCTAATACAATGTATACTGAGAACAACAGTTTTAATTTAATCCAGAACGGCTTCTATGCATGAACCATAATTGACCACTGTCCGTTTCCATTCACTATTAAGAGAAAAAACAATGTGAGAATATTTTTGGTTGTATTTAATTTAAATTTGATCTCTCATCTCCCTATCTATTAGACCCAAGGAAAGGTGTAATCATTATTGGATTACCAGGTTGTTATACTGCATGGTGCATGTGTATATAGGTGGGGGTGTGGACGTGGGTTGGTGTACAGATGGAGATATATAAATTGGTGTGTGTGTGTGTGTGTGTGTGTGTGTGTGTATTATGTGATTAGGCACTAACAATCTGAGGACTGGAAGGGGGGAGGGCGGTAGGACTGGATAAGCAGTGTCTTTTTCCTACTTCCTTTCAGGCACAACTGTTGTTCCTTTATCTATTGTTCTTTTTTATTTCTTAATATAATAACAGAAATATTAATAATAATATTTATTTCTATTGTTTATTTTTTAAATTTTCATTATATTTTTTTATTATGTTTGTGTCTGAAATAAACTAAATTAAACTAAACTAAGACCTGAATAATAATAGATAAAAAAAACATACATACAATTTAAAAAAAAGTCGTATTTAAATTATTATCACATTAGAGGTGATGTGTTCTGCTTAACAACAGTGATCGTGGTTTGGAAACTGTAATTTTGTTCATATTTTGATGAATTGTTGAGGCCTAGTCTTAATAGTTTCCTTTGTTTATATGACTCATCTCTGGTTTGACTTAATTTTTAAAGTTATGAAATCACAGGGTTTTTTTTAATCCAAGTTGAATTCTGATAAACAAGACAAAAGCAGCTGGTCTAAGGTCAGCTTGTGTTGTCTCTTCATAAAATGCATTCAGTCTCATGCGCAGCGCCTATAACCCCATTGACCAGATGAACCTGCTGAACCTGTTGATCTGTAGACGTGTGTGTGTGTGTGTGTGTGTGTGTGTATTGGGGGAGGGGGGTCCATCCTCTCCTACTTTTCTGCTCCTCACGTATCCACTTTGGAGACTAATGACCTATGAAATTTCTCCCGGTCCAAGTGTGGAGGTTATTCACATGAGGTGTGTGTGTGTGTGTGTGTGTGTGTGTGCATGACAGGGGCATCATGTGATAATCGGGTGGATTCAATCAAGTGAACCAAAGTGCACATTATCCATGACTCTGCTGTAAATACACAACAAATGACCTGCTTCTCTGAGTGTAGACGTGATAAACTAAACTTGGTCTTCAGTTTGAATTAGGCACAAAATCAATAAATAATCCATCAAGTTTATCAATTACCTGAATATGTGTAACTCCAAACCCCGTGTTTGAAACCAGTGTAACCATCCTGTGTTTTGAATCACATCAGCCACAAACGGATCCTCTTTAATCCAGGTTTAGTCCATATTCTTTTGCAGACTTTGTGTATAATGTACCATAATGTGATGTTTTGTTTTCCTGCAGATGGACAAATAATGACCAAATAAAGCCTTGAGATAGAGAGGAATTAATGTAAATGTGGTTGCTTTGGTTCTGGCTTTTGAACTCCAACATGCAGTGAGTCTGATTCACATAGATGTGAGTAAAGTTAATGTATAAAAACACATGTGGTTCATAGTAAAAGTCTGATGGGACAAATTAGGCCTGAGTCTAAGATCATCATAACACTGAATGTGTCATATTTATTAATACATAAGTGTTGAACCCCTTTACATGATCAGTGTGATATTTTTTGTCTTGGAAAACCTGAGTATGTAGTATGTAAGGTATCATACCTTATGAATGTTTTTTTTTTTTTTTTGCCATACTGTTCTACCGCCCATCCTGTAGATGGCAGTAATGCAAAGTTTTGAACGTCCGCCGGCTGCCTCTCAGAAGCAGCTAGCCCCACAGCCTTCCTAGATGCTGTATTAGCAGAAGCATTTAGTTTAAATAAGCTACAAATCTAAAATATGTAGTTTATGTAGTGTACTATTGGTTATAATGGTATGTGATGCCAACACATTTCGATTCAGGACTCTATAATTTAACTCACAGGGTGTCTGAAATTCGAGCTAACAAGCTAACAGCTAAAGTCATGACAGCCATAGTTTATGATGACAACAAAACAATTGTGCTAAACCTTAACACTGCATTCAATTTAACACACTGCGCCAGCCTTAATAACCATATGTTACTATATCCAGTTGAGTTACTATTAGTCATGGTATCTGACTGGTGTTAGCAACTAAAGAGTTACTACTCTGGAAGAGTTGTTCAGAGTTACAAACAATTTTGTTAGCAATTTTGCTAATGTTAGCATGCTATGTGCTGCTACAGTGATTGCTACCATTGAGATGTGTTGTGCTATGAATATGAAGAAAGTCTACACAAATATGAAAGACTGCACTTGGAGCTATATGACCACTAACAAACTGTTGTGTTGTCATTTATTGTTTATTTATTATTTATGTATAGTAATTGGCAATCTGAATCCAAATTGGTATGAATTCAACTAATAGATTTGCTGCTAGAGTATTGCTTTCCCTTCAGGCTTCAACTAATACATAGGTGACCTCTAATAAATACATCAAATGTAGTTTGTAATAAATACAAACCATTATGTAGTCACAGTCATGTGGAGGTGCTTCTGCTGAAAACATTGGCAGTGTAGCCTGAGGTGCTTACACATATCGAAGCAGTCAATAATGACATCTCCTGGACATTTTGATTTCGATCCTGTTCATACATAAATGGATTAAAATGGCAGACCTTTATAAACAGAGTCTGAAATGGTGGTACAAATACATATAGCCTCTTAATATAGATCACACTGTTATAGTTTTATTTTTCTGGCTCTCCGTTGCCTGGACTGTTATTTATTTACATCCTTTAAGAAATCGCATATGAGAGGAAGCTTTTATTGGTTCTATCTGATGAAAGCAGGCTGGTCGGCCCATTTGATAAAATTGTATTGTTTTGAGTGTTTCTTGGCCTGAGTGGGACTGTCGGAGCTCAACGTGGGCTGATGTAACGTTGCCAGTGAAGCTGCAAAGGCTGCTGGATGTTGTGGAGGTTCCACCTGTCGAAACACATTAACATGTTCTTCTGTTCATCTCACATGTCGGCTGTTCGGAGATGACATGGCTCTGGCTTTGATGTGATGCAATTAGGGGTTGTATGCTTGGAAGGATTATAGCACTCGAGGTAATAAACATACACTGTCATGCTTTGTGATGATGGCGCTCAAAGTGAACATACTGCGATGGAAAAACAATGCAAAGAGCCATGTTGGTGGGCAATATGTGATGAGAAGGTGTTTTTTTTTTTTTTTTTTTTTACAACATCCAGTTCCATCCCATGGAATAAATAGATAATGCTGCAAGCTACACAACAATATACAGTATATATATATATATATATATATATATATATATGCACAACATTAAATTTAACAGTTGTGTTTTTATTACATTGAGTGTGTATTAAAAAGGTTGCATCTAAAAAGATAATTAAATAAAAAGGTTGATTCTTAGTGCCTCCATAAATAGTAAATAGACTGCAGTTATATAGCACTTTTCCACCTTCATGGTGCTCAAAGCCCTTTACATTAGCCTCACATTCACCCATTCACACACACTCATACATCAGTAGGTTTTTAAGGTTCTACCAGACCTACTGGGACGTCAGGGTTTTGTGTCTTGCCCAAGGACACTTTGGCATGCGAACAGCCAGGATGTGAACCGCTGAACCTTCAGTGAATGGACGACCCGCTCTACAAACTGAGCCACAGTTGCCCTCACAGTGTAGTATACCCCCAGGTCAGACTATACAAAGGGTTAAAATGTCCCAGACCAGATCATATGTGGGGGATGGGGGGGGGGGGCACTTCACACAGTTTTATATTTTACTAGTGGGGAACTACATTTATATTTAACCCTTGTGGGGACCTGAATTTTGCTCCCCATGTTGTGACTGTGTAAACATATCAATGTCCCCATAGAGATAGGACTATACACACACACACACATACTTTAGGGAACTCTTTTCCAATTCCTCCACTCATAGAAATAATCACTGACATTATGCTACACTGATGATGTGTGTCTGACAGTCATTCAGTCCAACAACCCCCACAGTACCCCCACCTCTGAAATGAAAAATAAATGAATGAATGACTCATAAAAATACCTTGTATGACTAAACTCCTCCAACATTACATTTCTGTTACCATTAGTGCTGGCAGATCCCAGAACAGTTTTGCGCACCTAAACTCCTCCATGACTTTGCATCAGGTAATCTTAGTAAATAAGATGCAAAACCCACGGTTCAATCCCACTCACAAAATTCTAGATTGCACATGCAAATTAGTACATGCAAAGTAGAATCTTAGTAGATATGGCCTCAAGTATCCAAAATCTAGCATATCTAGTTTTATTTTTCTTTCTTTTGTGTTAAATTCTAATAGATAAAAAAAAAAACAACAACTCAAGAGTCTTATAATAAAAGTGTTAAATCCTTTTACATGTCACTCCAGTGGGTCTATTGTCTTTGTTAGTGCTTGATAATGTGGATTTAACAGCTATGAGTAAAGCCACATTATGTATTCTTTATAAACTGTTTCAAAAGGTAAAGGATCAGATTAATAATTAACACAGATGGTTATTTGTGTGCTTTCACATCTTACTCTGCTTGTTTTTTCAAGCGGCGACTTCATTAATTAACAGCAGCAGGAGTGTTAATTGCACTAAGCACCATGTTATCTACTAGTTCCTATTTGACACTTAACCGCTCGCTGTTCAGGGTCTTTGGGGCTTCTGCTAATTAGCTTCATCATGTCCAATTAACACTCTCCAAACTGCACCGAGACTGATATTCTGTACATATGTCTCTCTGGACGTCTCGTCACAGAATGTTGCATGAGAAAGTGATTAACGGGAGAGTTTGGAGTGTGTTGAGGAACTGATGCTCATTTGATTTGCTTGAAAAAAGAACTGGACAAGAGTGCTTCAGTCAGTCACACTCTTAAGTATCACCTCACAGAATATTGACACTCCACTTTCTTTCCCTACTTCACTGTTTTCTGTCAATTGCAGTTAAATATTTAGTGGAACAGCACATGTTCAATGTTGTAAAAATGATAACACTCTACAGGGCTGAGTGTTATGGCCAATATTTTGTATTATTTATCTCGGCTAGTGGATTTATTTCAGTTCTATTATGGCGACACTTCATCATCTGTCTGCACTTAAGTGTTCGCTTTTAATCTGCATCAACTTTCAGAGTGTGTAACATGTTGTTTTGCTACTGAATAATATATAATCAAGAAATAATTCCTGTATGTTTGTGAGCTATGGGTCTGTTTTCTGAAATCCAGAAGTGACATAATTTATACAAAGATGCTTTAAATCTATGGTAGAGAGTAACAATGTTGTTGTATGTGTTGTTAAAATTAGGTTGTTAAGCCTGTAACTCCTGAGACTTAAGCAATTCCACAAAATAAGCAACAAAATGAATAAAAACTGCCAAAGTGATCAGTAAAATGAACAAAAATGAATATTAAACTACCAAAATCATATGTAACATGAACAAAGCAAGACACTAACAGAACATAGTTGAGGAAAAATAATAAAATAAATGAATAAAATGTAGAAAAAATAAGCAACAACATCAACAGAAACTAATAGTTATCCATCATCAATAATCAAAAATTAATGCAACCAGTAATGGAAAAAATATATGATAAACCTTATTGTGACACTACATAAGCATTACCTGCAAAAAAGATGTCAAAGTAAATATGTTTTCTAATCAAAACCAAAGGTGTGAAAATTTTTTTGGTCGGGCAGTGTATGTATGTATCACTGATGGTGCAGAAATCTGTCTCTTTATCAATATGGATGACGTACAAATACAACCATACATTTGATTGAATCATCACAGCACCTGGATGAGCTGAAAGTCATGTTCATCTATGTTTATGGAAGTAAAGCCTCTTAAGCGGGGATATTTCTGTGGAGTTTTGGGAATATTGTGATCTAGGTCTGAGCGTCGCTGTCAAATATCCTTTATCTTAACGCGATGACTTGAAAAAACTTGAAAAAATTCCACATTTTCCATATCAATGAATATCATGGTGAGGAAGAACTGCTTTGATTTTAGACAGATTTATTATTTCTAGTTTGGCCACAAGAAACTGATTAAAACCTTAAAATCACTAAACATTCTTTTGTTCATATTTCTGGAACTACTTGTATGATTGACTTCAAATGAAAAGTTATGCCCTGGGGAACACCTGGGGATGCCTCAGACAAGTATTGGGGGCGTTCCTGGATATACTGTACCCCTAGCCATCACTTCCGACAGTATAAGATTAATTTTGACTCTGAGCAGATGAAACACACTGCAGTGAAAACCTATTTTTTACTCTGTACTTTTTTATATGTTACATCTGCTTGCTTCTCAACCTAAGCAGAGTGTAACTAGTAACCATGACAACGGATGTTAGTCAGAGGACCCAGGAGGCCATAATGAGCTGACCTCGTTCTGCCTGTTAAAAAGTACTTTAAACACCAGATGAATAATAAGCCTGTTGTTTTTGTTATGTTTCTGCCTGTGGAAGTGGGTCAAAGGTCACCAGTTGGTGACTGCTGTTATAGGTCATCATACAAAACATTAGACTTGCCATATTATATACAGTATCAGCCCAACTTCACAGAATGACTCTGAACTTATCTGGTAATGACTTTGGAGCAGTTTCTCCAAGTAGAGTTACTGCTGCACATGTGCAAACAGACAGTTGGTCCAGTCATGACAGGCAGCAGAACCATCCTATAAAGATAGAAGACACTAAACAGCACATTGGCTCTAGATGGAAATATGAGGATTAAAAAACCCCCCAAAAAACTGTTTATGAAACTAACATAAAGTATTATACACACTCTGCAGGAAAAAATAATCCTTTTACCAAAACACTTCTGGATTCAAATATCACATTAACATCAAGTATACACTAGTCTGGGATTCTGTTGCACTATATATTATTATTATTATTTAATATACACATTCCCTTCTTTCTTTAGTTTGTTTGCTAATGCAAAATTAAACATGATTAATATAAGAAAAAAAATTATATTTAAAAATGATTAATCACAGTTAATCCACAGCAACCCTCTAATTAATCTAATTAAAATTTCTAATTGTTTGACCAAACTAATATATATTTCTTTTTCCTTCAGGCACAACAAGAAAATTCAGGTGTATATGCACAACCTTAAAAGACACACAAACGACTGAACAAAATGTGTTCTAAAGGTAAATTATCTAGTCATTATCTAGTGTGACCTCTGACCCCATGACAAGAAGTAGCACAAACAAAAACATTCCATTAGGGGATATAATAAAGCAATTATTCTCATTTTGCCTGAATAGAAGAGTTAAACACATGTTAAGTACAAAGACAGGTCAGTTTGGTAAATAGAAGCTGCTTTTTTCTCTGAAACTTTAGTTGTTATTGCTGTAAATCTTTTCTGTGTATCCAGGTTGTATCGTAATACAATAAATGTGTACAAGTGGTGCAACAGTAAACTTAATATATATACACTATATATATATTTTATTTTTTTATTTAAATTTTTTTGCATCATTTCCTATTTGCATTTGCTTTATCTGTTTCCTAAAAAAAATTCTATATTTTATTTTCATCTGACATGTTAATCACTTTAAAATGGTAAGTAAATACTATGGATCATTTTAGTATAAACAAAATGGAGTATTCTTATAGGTCACTGTTTCTAAAACAGTATTTTTCCCAAGGATCACTACACTGATGTTTAATGCTGACACTTTTCAGGACTTTACAGTAGTAAATAGGTTTAAAACTTACCATAGGGCATATTTACAATCATGAGAGAAATCCTGAAATTAAACCATACATGAAGTAAAACTGTCATTTCACAATAAAACACTGAGTTCTGAGGGTTTTCACAAATTGAAGCCTTATTAATATATTTTATCCAGTTGATCCATACATTCATATGTATCAATATTGAATTAATCTGTTATGAATTCAATATTGAGCACTTTGGGTTTTTGTGGGCAGCTTGCAGAGAACAGGGGGGATTACATGTGCAGCTGTCTATTCTCTTTTGTTTTAGTCTTTACTCTTTATTCCTGTTTACTTTGGCTTCATTCCCACTGTAGTAAATTGTAATTCCTGCAGCATTCCCATCCTTCGGATGACTCACACGGCTAAAATCTACAGTAGCTTCACTTTCCCTGAAATATGACAAGCCAGATCCTGTGTATATACCTCCCTATACCACCCTGCAGAAACTCCCTAGGGTGGGAAAGTCCTCCTCCTCTGCAATATCCGCAACCGTCGAACAAGTGAAATCAAATCCACTGGATGGGGAAAGGCTCCTCTTTTGGTTCTTTTTTTTTTTTTTTTTTTTTGGGCTTATATACAGGTAGTGGCGTCATCACAATGTGCAGCGTGACAAGAGGAGATGTGAGCAGAGTGATAGTATGGCAACGCTCACACTGCAATGGACCATGGGAATCCAGTATCCAGGACAGCCCTGAGTCTATGCATGAGCTCAACATCTGAGTCACAGAACAGGCTTATTTTGCAGTTTGTCACTCATGTTTTCCTGTTGTGCAGCAAAAATAAAGACCTTTTTTTAATTTTTTTTAATTTTTGTATTTCCTGCTAAGCAAAAAAAAAAAAAAAGCTGAAGAAAACTGAAAGAGCTGCAGTGTATTTCATAAAGGTGAAGTTAATCATGTCAGTTTTCCTCTATGGAAACTTTGCGGGGGCGAAAAAAAACAGCCCACATGTGTACTTTCATTTACGTGCCTACACTGCGTTGAAATGAAATAATCCTCTGCTCAACATCTCTGCTTTTATGACTCATTTGGCAACCGCAAGCCTCTGCACCCTTTCAGAAATTTATTCATTTATTCCAATTTTTTTTTGTTTTAACGTGACACATTTGGTCTTTTGCCAGATCTGAATGCATAATTGATATCGTATATTTACACTGCCCCATTTTATAACCCTAAAACCGTGGTGAACTTTCTTTGACTGCACATGCTAATGAGTGATAGGAGCCTTACATTTATACAATATGAAATAAGCAGGAAGAGCCATTTACACCACTTAACTTCATTTTTCTCTTAACAGTGCATGTCAGTGTTTTCCTTCATAATAGCTATGTTTACATGATGTTTTTTAATTCACAATTATTTATTCGGAATAAAATCATTCTGAATTAAAACTATGTTCTTCATGTTTACATGGGCATGTTAATTCTGAATGAAGGTTTACATGGGAAACAGGTGTTTTCTGCTCTAGTTAATTTAGCTTTAAGAGTTGGAGGTACAGAGGGTTCTGATTGGACAGAATGGCTGCTTAACATCTGGAAGAAAATGATCATGTCCACTTCCTGTTTTGTCTTTGTTTCAACTATCAACTTTTACTGTAAGACTAGATAATACATGTGATGTTTGCATTTATTTTTGTGATAATTATGAAGCAGCAGCTCAACTGGATCAACCATAAGAATCAACAAATGTGATGAGACCAGGAGCATGTGCAGAACGACAGGAATAATTTTAAAGCAGAATTAACTGTTTACATGGCAGAGGAATTAACAAATTCCGAATTAAGATCGGAATAAACCAGTAAATTTAGTCGGAATTGAGTTTAATTCAGAATTATCATTTCCAACTGGAGTTAGGTGTTTACAGTACATGGTCATCTTAAAGTGGAATTAACTTTTATTCTGAATTAAACAGAAACTGTAAAATAAATAATAGGAAAAAGTGTTGGATAAATGATAGTCTGATAATAAACACAAAATGAGCTCAAAGAATAAAACTACATATCATGATAATAACATTTATTGTGATGTAAAATTAGGTGTTTTTTTTGTTAAGGATAAGTAAAAGGCCAGTTCTATAGGTTTCATAAAATAACATGGTTTAAAGAAAATATGATAATTGTAGGAAAATCAAAAACCTCCAGTAAGTTATACTAATAAAATACAGTCTGTTCTACAGTGGACGGGTGCAGAACACTGTTGATTCTGCAGTAAAGCATGTGCATGTTGCTCCTTTAGGGGGGAAAAGGAAATTTAAAAAAAGTTAATTAATAAGGAGTGAATTAATTGTAATGATATTTCATGATTTTAAAGTTATTGTTGCTGTAAATCAGTGGTACCAATACATTGTTTCAATGTATTGTAGATATATATACAACTTATATTTCATTAAGTTGAGTGGAAATAAATTAAGTAATATTATTTATTAGATTTACTTAAAAACTGTAGCCTTGCCATGTTAGATGCCCCCTAGTGGCAGGAAATCTAATTAGCTATCAGGGACAGTCTAGTTATGCTTCATGTAACTTTTGGCTAGATTTCCTTGAAACTGGTCGACGAATCACGGTGAAGTATAGAGTCAGAGAGCTTACGCTGATTGGTTGTAGTACCGTCCTATTGAGAGACAACCTTTTAGCCCCGCCTCCCCTGACTATGAAGCATGACTAGACCCATACATGTAATGAATGGCTATAGGAAATATTTTAACTGAGTTTAACTAAATATTACCAGAGGCTTGGTCAATGTAGACTGTAGAATTAGTGGATACTGGTTTCATAACACGAAAACAAAATGAACAGAATAAGAACAGAATAATTAAATGAAAAAGACACCGTTGTGTTTATACTGAACACTCATATATGCAATTTCTATGCATTTCTCAGACATTATGAGTTTTACTGGATTAATCTCTTATTTTACACCAATGTTGAGTTTGTGTTTTATTTCTGCACATGCGTCCTGTATTTTTATACTCCCCACCAGTGGTCTTCAACCCTGCTCCAACACACCTGATTCAAATGATCAGCTCGTTATCAAGCTCTGCTGAAGTCTGATAACGAGCCACTGCATTGACTCAGGTGTGTTAGAGCAGGGTTGAAGACCACTGCTCCCCATCCTCGCCCACACTAGAGGGTTCATAGTTACTAGGATTCCATCGGTCTTTATGTGGTTTTTTTTTTGTATTTTTGGAAAAAATTAAAAAATTCTCTTGAAAAGCTTGAACATTAAGACCCTAGGCAGTGTATCAATGGGACAAAGTGTGGTATTCAAGGATTTAAGGAAGGTTTATTGTCATTTAAGTCAGAGAAAAGAATGAAAATAAATCTGTATTTGCCATATAAATAAATATACAATAAATATTATTAATTATAATAAAATGTACTAAAATGTCAGACTCATGATTACAATCATTTAAAAGATAAAATAACATGAAACGTATGAAATGATAAAAAAAAAAGTACTATGACCCAGAACAGAGCAGTGGTTGAGTTATAGTAAGATCCAATCACTTTTTTTTACATGTCTTAGTTTAGTTAAAGAAAAATTACTGAACATGAACTGTCTGCTCAGTACAGACCTGCAAATATAACAAAGACAGATACACAGTATCAAGAAAACACATAAATATTTCAATAAAATGAATAAAAATAAATGTTAATAGATGTAATAAGTTTAACTATGTTTTTGACCCATTTAAATTACTTTTCTTGTGATATTAATTTACATTAGTATTTACATTAAGTACGTTTAATATCTGTGTTATATACTATAAATAAAGTGTAGTGTACCATTTAGTTCCACTTTATTTATTTAGGACTGCACATTAGAACTAAATGTGAATTTATTTTGGTTAACCTATAATTTTTTTCTTCTTACTTTTTTCTTTCAATCTTGTAATGACACTTTGAAAACAGAAATTCAAATAAATGATAGTCCCAAAAAAATAGCTATCATAAAACTGTGACTCCAAATTGACATGAACAAAAAAGAATAGAAAAAAGTATAAACTTATCTAATTCTACCCCTTTGGAAACTTTGAAAACAAAAACTACCAACAGAAGTGATGTTGTTCAGTGAGTACCAATTAAATCTGAAATAAAGGAACATAATATGCAAATATGACATGTTGGAAATGCAGGTCAATGCAGATGATTATACCAATTAAATATTTAAATAATGTAAATAATCTCTAATAATTTCACTGGGATTCTATGTAATGATGTTGACGTATGTTTGTTGACTCTAAGTTCATTCCACATACTGAGAACAGCTGAAGTGATGATGATGACAGTGAGGTTTTCATTGTCTACAGGCACCTTTTACATATTTCTCACGAAAAAGTGGAATTGAAGCCCGATGCTTTTATGAGATAAAGAGTCGAGCAACGTCTCAACCTTGATTCAGGTGTATTTGTGTTAAAGGGAAACCCAATCCAATGAGTTTCACTGACCTCTCATCCTGTTACTGCGCATACAGAGCATCCATAACCACACCCTACAGTATAGGTCTTGTATAATATTATGACACGTTTTATGGACCTGGGAAACATGCAGAATATACTCACTTTTAATATCATGTTGTAAAAATTATTATTAATGTATTATTTCATTGATTTTTCATAGTGTTCAAGTGCAGGGGTTTGTGTGTTTGATGTGAAAATCCATATTAAATATGTGAGGTTTCTTTGCAAACACTTGAACTTGATGCTTTGAAGACTATAAAGGAAAATTAAGTGGGTTTCTTTTTGTATTTTTTCTATGTTAAATAATAGATTGATAGGCTAGTCGCTGACATATAAATGGATAATTAAACAAGGTTTTAAAATACCACACAGTTAAAGCAGTGGTTTGACTAAAAACTGTAAATGCTGCTGTTTTTCTCGTTTGTTTTTTTGAAATCTTAATAATGACATGTTAGTAATATGATAGTCAGAGGGACAAAATCAATACCTTTATTTCAGCAGTTTACATTTCCCTGCTGATGCTTATGCACCTTTGTTTTCATGTATGCTTTAACTTGTAAGTATATTTACACTACTATGTTGGTGTTTTTATTTAGAATGACTTAATAATAAAATAGTTTTACTATTCTACATAGTTCTATTCTTATCATACTTCATAAAGTTTATAACGTATCCTGTTATCTTATTTTTAGTTTTGCAATTATATATTCACTCTATTCTTATTTTCAGAGGTACTGGCATGGTTTTAGTTTAGTTTATTATTATTATTATTATTATTATTATTATTATTATTATTATTATTATTATTATTATTATTATTATTATTATTATTATTATTATTATTATTATTATTATTATTGTTGTTGTTGTTGTTGTTGTTGTTGTTGTTGTTGTTGTTGTTATTATTATTATTATTATTATTATTATTATTATTATTATTATTATTATTATTATTATTATTATTAGTAGTAGTAGTAGTAGTAGTAGTAGTAGTAGTAGTAGTAGTAGTAGTAGTAGTAGTAGTAGTAGTAGCAGTATTTTATTAATATTGGTGCACTGACTAGAGTAATACTCCATAATGTCTATAATGGCAATAAACGCTATTCTATTCTATTCTATTCTATTCTATTCTATTCTATTCTATTCTATTCTATTCTATTCTATTCTATTCTAGTATCTGAAATCTTCTTCCCCCACTGATAATACATATTTTCTCTGTATTATACATGACAGTTGAAATGTTTCCAGTTAAGAAAAACAGTTTATCCATCAGAACACAAATGCAGAAAAGTGACCCTTTCAGTCAGGGGTTTCAAATATGCGGCCTCGGGTCCAAAACTAATTCTAATTTGGCCTGTGCGATGAATTTGTCAAACATAAAAATTCCACTGAAGACATTAACAATCAAGGGTGTTGACATCCATAAATCTAAAGTAAAATAACAGCATATGTTAATAATAATAACCTACAAATAGAGACAACTCAATTTTAAAGGTTCTAGGTTCAACTGAATGGTAATTATCATTTTAATTATTATAACTCCAACTTTGTTGCAATATTGTACCTGTTATCACATGTTTGTGTCACAGTTTGTGTATAATGCACTTGTACAAACGATAAATTGAGGCTTAATATAATTAAAACGGCATTTATTATTACTATTATTATGTTTATTATTTTTATTTTACTTATTTATTTTTATTTATTTATTTATTTATTCTCACAACATTTCAGTTTTTTCAGGTCATTGACTCATAAAACTAGTTTGTTTTTATTGCACTAGAAAAATAATTATACTTTATGATACTATTTTTCACTTAAGATCCAATTTGGCTGAATGCAGCCCCAAGAACACCCCTGTTTTAGCTGGTCTGCACAAACATGAGCACTTCTTATGACCACAGAGTGTATTGGTTTTGCAAAGACGTCTGCAAAATATCCGGATGACACCAGTGAAACGTCTCATTGCGTTTCCTGATCACCCAAGATGTGAAAGTGCTTTTCTCATGGTTACAAATGGTCTCCGGATGGAAGCAGATTAGAGCGGCGAGTGCTCCGCATTAGGGCTGTTTGACCCACGTACTGTCTGTGACAGAGCGTGTGTGTGTGTGTGTGTGTGTGTGTGTGTGTGTGTGTGTGTGTGTGGAGGATAAAAGGTGAAGATATTGATGGAGAGTGAGAAGGCATGAGAGCTAAAGTACCAACGTCAGCGATTCAGCATCTATAGATTGTAACTTAATCCTTGCTCACATACACACACGCACACACACACACACACACATACATATTTATATGCAGACGCTGCCCTCATTCCTCCCTCTTTATACCAACACATATGTCTTTCCTCCATAAATGTTCCAAGAGCCATCTCCCCACCTCTTGCAGTCCATTTGCTGCTCATAATCCCTCACTTCTACACCAGGCCACTTGCCCTTCACACACATCTCGTGGTCCTTTGACATATGATTACTCTGTCAGGAGGGCTGGCTTCATGCCTGAGGGATGGCGGGGTTTCATTTGCACTAAATCCAATTTCACTTGACAGGGTTGAAGGAGGCTGAGGGTTGAGCAAACACTGTTAGCAATGACCACAGTGCAAGTGAGAGCTTCCCCAGAGCTGCTTTCTCAACAAAGGCTCATTGTTGAATGGGAGACGCTGATGTCATGATGGTATATTTCCGGAGCTCAGGAACTCCCGAGGGAGGGCCCTGGTAATGTAGCCAGGGCTCAGCGCTATCTTTAGCTGTGGATTGTTCGGAAGAAATGTCTTCCTGAGATCAAGTTTGTTGTTTTTTGTGTTTTAGTTTGATCAGTTAATGGGAGGAATAAGGGCGACACGCAAGCAGGACAAAAGCTGCGGCACCAGAGCCTCACACTCATTAACCCTTTGTGTCTGGATGACGCAAATGCATCAAATATCACATGACTTCATCTTACAGCAATAATGCTGTCAATACTGAGCACACGGACATCCATGTAAGAGTTCATATGAGCTCTTTCCTTTTGCATTTTTGTGGCATTGCTTAAGCGTAGGATGTCCTGGAACATGGTTCTTTTATCCATAGAAAAATGAAATACATCCACTTCGTCATCTGGACGTGTGTCTGAACCAAAGGCCATGAGGCACCACCTTGTAGGTTTTAAATGTCAAAATCTGTACAAAGTCTTGAGCTTATGTGACTGTGGTTTAATAGTTATCCAACGGATGATATCAGTGGCATTATACAGTAGTCTTATTGTCTCAAACATGAAGTAAAAACTGAAGTTAGACTGCCAAAACTCTTTGCATAGTCAGTTAAACAGATCTGAGTCCAACAAACTGTCAACATTTTCATTGATTTCACACACAATGCATGAAATGACCACAAAACCCTAATTCAATACATGTTTTTCTTCTTCACTGTTAGTTTTCTGACTGGAAAACGCAGGAGTAGCATATGTTTCAAGTGCTATCACACTGTTAAACATGACAATAAATATCATTACGGAGTATTTATGTTAAAATTAAAATGATAATTGTAAATTCCCTTCTTGACTGTGTTGTAAAATTTTTTTTTTAATTTTGTAGATCATTTATGTTGTGTTGTTTAGGTCAATGTGACAATGTGGGAAATAATTATTAGCAGTTTAAGACAAGGTGTTCCTCCAGTGACCCCAATAGTCAGTAATCCCCCGTTTATATATGAAATGTCTTAAGTAGCTAACAACATGTTTACATGCTTTGACCTCTAGAGCTAATATCCCCTTTGTAAGGGCTTTGTAGAGGATTCATCTGAACAGAATCCACCTGCCTACATTATATCATGACTTGAGGTTATGTATAACTGATAGGTTTGGTTGACAGGTGTGTCAGTTATGTGAATCTTTTTTGACAGATAGCTCAGCTGTTGAGTCAAGTATTGAATAAAACATGCATTTTCATTTATTTATTCTTTTTTTTTTTTTTTTTTTTTTTTTTTTACCCTTTTCTGCCTTAGTTGTGGTTTGAAAGTCACATTAACAGTGTCAAGACTGTCTTCTATCATGAAGCTGACTGGTACTTAAATACAATAACTTAACTATATTATATAATATTACTTCATATTGGAACATATGAAGCTAGCCTGCTAATTAGAGTTATTAAACAATGTGCAATGTAATATACAAGCTGACATTCCTGTTATCAAAGACAATTCATATTAACTGTGTTTAACGTCATGTTGATAGTCATTGTGGTTGATGTTTTCATTAAGCTAGAATTAGCATTAGCACACAATAGGAGCAGCTGCCATCAGTACTGTAGTCAAATACACCAACAGGAGTATTAACCTGTGTGTACTTGTTTTAATTAACGAATAAACTGGAGGAAAGAAGAAGTAAACACAGAAAAGCATTGATTTGACTGAGAACCTTCTCGCTGTGAGGTGGAAATGCTAACCACTAAACCACCATGCTAACCCAAATTAGCACAATGAGTTTCAACTCTCACTCCTCCTTTGTTTCACTATCTGAACCCCACCCCCCTCCTTTTTATTTATTTATTTATTTTTATTTCAACAGCTAATTTATTTTTAATTCAACAAGATAAAGTCCCATGGATCTTGGGTGACTAGGCCTACCTTCAACTGTTCATGTTAAAGTGTCCTGGTAAAACTCTAAAGACACTAAACCTTGAATTACTCCCATTTTAGGCCTGAATTTAGAAAATTCTATTGACACCATACAGGGATATTTAAAGGGCAGTTCCTTTTGCATTCAATGTTACATCTGCATGGTTAAAATGTTAAATGTTACTCCATAAATGTGTTTACAGCTTGTTGTGGAGTTTTTTGACAGGATTGTTATTTTTTTTTTTATCTTTATCTTTATTTTTTATTTTTTATTTTAATCATTTTAATGCAAATGACCTGAAAAATACATGTCGTGTGATAAATGGTGTGGAAAAATAAATAATATGAGACATTTAGATTTCTGATTCTGATATGAGCAAACACATGTGGGGTTATTATTGAAACTGCAGACAAACCCACTTAGGGGCCCTTATATGCAGCTCAAAAATTACCTTCCTGGGTCAGTGCTTTAACTGTCGACTTCCGATGTGGTTTGTTAAAAAAAAACACAAGCCACGCATTGATGATGCAATAACACAGAAACAACTCCATCCAATCAGTGGTCTGTAGTGTTTTCATATCACATTTTAACAGCTCTTCAACCATCTTTGAACCTCAGCCAAGCAGATACTAAAAGAAAAAACCCAGCACCAGTAACCAGATTCCACGTACTTTTATGTAATGGAAACAAAAAAGGCTAAGTCGAGTCGAGCTGGTGGATAGTGGTTGTGGAAAGGCGGCATGAGTTCTGGTATTTTCAGCTCAGATTGAAGGGTTTTCCAGACAGAGGGGGGTGGAAAAACTAACTATGGAGTAACTCTGGGAACGCTTGGATAATAAATATAACTAGTCTGTAAAGCAAAATGGTTATTAGTTTTTTGAAGAAGACAGGATAGGTATGATAGACCCAAACTAAGAAGTAGTTTTAGTGAAGAAAATCAATTACTTTGCACTTTTGCACTTTTTTATAATACACTGCATTTAATACTATAAAAAAAAATATTCACTTTATATAAGAAATCACCATTTGTATTGTGTTAAATAGTGTTTTTCTTGGATTTGTTTCTCATGTCACACACTGTATCTACTGCTGTTACAGACAGTTCACATCCAACCGGGAGGAACATTCCAGTGGTTAAAGACGCCAACTGGAGCAAAACTGAATCCAACTTGTTGTATTCATCCCTCCTCGTGCTCTGTTTTAGAACCTCATTGCTCATAGATGAATTAGAAATGTTTAGCAGAGGGGGGGGGGGGACGGGACTGAAAAACAATGAATATTTGTTTTTATGAATGATTAAAACTAGGCTGTACATCTTTTAGCAAATAAATGTCATTAGATGTTGAGTGTAGTTAGTGTGTAAGTACAGTACACACACACACACACACACACACACACACACACACACACACACATACTGTAAGAGCCATTTCAGTATACCCTACAGACACTATTAGATGAAAATAAGACATAATCAGGGCAGGGAGGAGGCAGGAAAGGATGGAGGAAAGTAGGGCATAGCAGACCCCTCCCCAACCCAACCCAGCCCAACCCCACCCCCACCCTCATCCCCTTCACACATATACACACACACACACACACAGAGGAATTGGTGAATTATTAGTGTTTGTTAATTACTATTTGTGTGTGTAGCAGTGGCTCAGGGGGAGATCCCTGCCTGGTCTGGAGCTGTGCTGCTCCTGTGATGAATAATTCACCCGTGGACGTTTCCACTCGGCCTGCTGGACCACAGTCTATGTGTGCACTATTGGCCACCTTTGCTTGTCTCTATCTGTCTCAGGGGCTTGAAAGGCCTCAGATGTGTGCGTTTGATTGATGGTTCTGTCGGGTTGAATGTAGGCTAACAGAGCAAGTGGCTGATGACTGGAAACTGCTGAGCGGCCGCAGAGAGCTGCATTATGGGAAGTTCTGGCAGTGACACTTGGACGGGAGGAAACTCCTGCTGCTTGGCCTTACTGGAGTTGGATTGCTGATGATTGATGATTGTGGGGACTGTATTCACACATTTGCACGCCTTTTATACACTGATTGATCCTCCAAGGACTGGATGAAAATGACTGAGGTCTTAAAGGCCCAGTGTGTAAGATTTTGGGGGATCTGTTCACAGGAATGGAATAGAGGATTCATAAATATGTTGCTATTAATCACCCATAACTACGAATCATTACGTTTCCTTTGGCTTAGAATAAACAGTTTATTTCTCCAATGGGAGCTGGTCCTTCTTTATGAAGCTAACCATACTGTAAAAAAAAATTACCATACTTTATTAATAGCAGAAAGTTGGAAAATTGCAACATAATTATAAATGAAACTACAATGAAAAGATGCTTGTGTTAACAATTAAATGAAATGTAGCTTTAGTTTTTATAGGGAGAGTATGTCAACAAAACTAGATTTGTATGAAGAAATTATGTACAGTGGTACCTCTACTTATGAAAGACCCAACTAACAAATAATTAAAAATTTAAAAAAAAAACCTTAACCTCAATTTTTCATCTCCGAATACGAAAGAAAATTTAATTTACGAAACAAAACCCCCAAGACATAAACATGTACATTACTGTACTACTGTACGTAACTGCATAATGTACGTAAATGCATCATGTACGTACTGTACGTAGCATCCCATTAGCTATGAGGGAGCTACCCATGATACTTCCTGTTACCCTTTGACCCTCATTCATCACAGAGTTACTGTTGTTTGGTGAGTTTTTGTGAGTGCTCATTGAAACTTATTCATTATTCATCATGAGCCCAAAGAAAGTGATTCCCGATGCAAATGAAAAGAAGAAGCATGCTACGTTATCAATAGAAGCGAAACAGGACATGATTAAAAGAAAATTATGAAAGTGGCATGCAGTTGAGTGATATTACAAAGGAATATGGCTGAAACTCATCTACCATCAGTACAATATTGAAGCAGAAGGATTCCTTAAAAACAGCGACCCCTTCAAAAAGTGACATCTGTGTGATATGGAAAAAGAGGTGATCACTGAACGACCAGATGAAGAGACTGTTACTGATTTGGATAAAGGAGAAAGAAATTGCAGGAGATACAGTGACTGAGGTGATTGTTTCAGAAAAAGCACCCACTATATTCAGTGATCTGATGATGGAGGGTGAGGGTGAGGGTTTTTTTTATTTTTAACACATATTTCATACAAAATTGGTCATTTTTAAAATAATTTTTAAAGGGTTTGAGGGGTAGTATGTGTGGCCTTGGAACAAATCCAGCCTTTTACGTGTAACATGTGACTCTAGTTATGAAAAATTCACGGTACGAAACCCCTTCTGGAATTAATAAATTTTGTAAGTAGAGGTACCACTGTATTTCTTTTGTTTTGAGACAATAAAGAAATTAACCATTTCAATTGTAAAACCAGAATGTTGAAATAATGTAATAATTTTACAAAATAATAAATAAGAAAGCATTTAACAATTTAAGATTTAAAATATGTTGACTATCAGATGCATGTGGTTCAATTGATGAAGCAGGTTGACCAGTGGCCAGAGGGTTGGTAGTTCAAATCCCTGCCCCAAGTGTCCTTACAAAACTCTTACATTTCTCTTGGTTTAGGCACCATATAGTTCTATGTAAGGTGCAGTTGGTGCAATTTCCTGTTTACATGTAATATTATAAATCTATATATTACTCTATAAATGTCTTTATGGTTTGATGTGTTTTTTACAGGGTTGTTCTGGCAACCAAACCACAGCTGCCAGTTTCTTTCTGTAAAAACAAAGGGATTGTTTTCATTACAGTACACCTTCCGGTCTGTATTTTTTTAACATTGGACTGACAACAATAGGCTTTGCTATGACAGGTTCACACACAGGGTGTTAGGTCATGTCAACATTGTCAAATGTGCTGCAGACATGACCCATCACTTTATCTCATGTGATGTGTCATAGTGGATGACAAGGAACAAAACATCAGGGCTGCCTCACCACATTTTCAGAAAGACTGGAATGATATGATGGATGATGTGTGATTGCGTGATTGTTATTTTTTATTTTTATCTCACATCTTCTTTGAGGGATTGCCCATACGACCTTCTATGTGCAACACAAACAGAGAAAACATTGTCAGTATTTCTTACTGCTTTAGGCACCGTTGCTCATTTACACTCTTTTTGATAGAAGCTAATTATGAACAACTGCATTCACAATTTTTCACAAGTTGATGCTTAGTCTCATATTTTAATGTATGGTGTAACATTAGATTGTTTGACATTATCTGTCATTTTTATCATATGACGTGTAGTCGGAAATAGATAGCAAAAATATTACCAAAAATCTAGTGATACTATGCAAATCATAATAATTGGATCATAATACAATATATCATGATATATCATGATATTGTTAACAAGGCAATTTGAAAAAAAATAGATATATGCTGTATATCCTAGAAAATTTTAAATACACCAGAAATATACATCAATATCAAACACATTTTATTTGGTTCAGGACAACATTTCCCTCTGTAAAAACATAAAACTTAAATTAAAAATTTCAGACATTACAGCTTCAGATCTGACTCAACTGTTCATTTTCTATTAGTTCATAGTGAACATTGTAACATTATCTTTGTACAATCCCAACAAATAACTAACATCGGACTCTTACACACTAAAACATGCTTTGAGAATGCTTTAAATAATTACTATTTAAGAATTGAATTGAATTTATTTGGCCATTCTTTATATAAAACATGTAACAGCAACCTGTGCCATAGACTATATAAAATAAACAAGACAGTCAGGGATAACACAAAAAAAGCCCAGAGGCTTATTTCCATTGTGGTTCCTATAGTGCAGGAGACAGGGGTAAGTGGGAGCAAATATAAACACAAAAGAAAAACAAATATGAATCTCTGCCATATCTGCATTTAAATAAATACCTAGAAATTTTGACACAGTACTTTTACATATTGATACTGTATTGTGACATGAAATATTATGATATATTGCAGAAATGATATTTATTTACACCCTTTAGTCAGAAATATATATTAGTTGACTGCTATTTAATTAGGATTAGTTATAATTACAGCTTGTTTAGGGTTTGGAAAAGGAAAACAGAAACACACATAAATAATAAGGATATTAGTGTCTTATATGAAACTCCACAAGCTTTGATGATCCACCATAAACACCACAGTGACCTCTCACTGAGGTTGGTTTGTCAATTCCCAGCATCCAAGGACTTTTCATTGGCTTCAGTCTGGTACACTAATGACATTGACCCTGAAGGGGCACCAAGTTTTTCATGACCATACAACATACGGTGTGGTGGTAAGAGTAGGTCTTACCAGCAAACGCACACAGAAAATAAAAGCTGTTTAGAGCTGAGTAATCAGGACGAGATATGTGTAGACAACAGAATGATGATTATATATGGCCTAATCTGACACAATGATCATTGGAACAGATGAAAACAACATGTAGCCTGAACCTGGCTTTACAGGGAGTAGGGGGAGGTCATTCAGTTGATTACCATCCTGACTAAAGTGAACCTGCTAAATCCTATACACAGTGGATTTACTGGGCTCACTTTGACAGGGCATTGAACTAATACAAGTACGTCAGTAGAGTTATGTTGATTTTAGTCATGTTCTCTTTAATTTCAATCAAAATGTCACCAGAGATGTTTACAATAAAATCTGAACCTGGGATTAAAAGAGGTGCAGCCAAACGCCTCAACATATTGGACAAAACAACAGTTAGATTAACCTTTTGAGGCATGAATTATGAAAACCTTACTCAAGATTGTTTTTTGCTGGGCCGGCACAGGTGCGGATTGATGAATGAGGGTCCAAGGCTCACAAAAGGGATCATGGGTAGCTCCCTCATAGCCAATGGTATGCTACAGTATGTAGCATACCATGTATATACTTAAAAAAAATTACCTTAAAGTTATTTTATTGTCCAGTCAGAGTAGTTATAGGTAGATTATTGGACATGAGGCAGTATTGTTACTGTATATTACCTAGTTCTACAAAAAACACAGTGCGCCTTATATATGGATTCATTCTGGTTAGTGACTGGGAATTTTGCCTTTTTATCTCATGATTTTGACTTTTTATCTTTTAATTCTTACTTTTTATCTCGTAATTTTGATGTTTTATCTCATACTTTAGGTTTTTTTTGTCTCATAATTTTGACCTTTTATCTAATACTTTTGACTTTTTATCTCCTAATTTTGGCTTTTTATCTCACAATTTTGACTTATTATGTCATGATTTTGACTTTACTTAATGTGCCTTATATATGAAGAACCTTAATAAAAACCATTTATTGACAGTGCGCCTTATAATGTGGAAAATACAGTAATTACATAATCAGTTTCAGTCTAACACAGAGATTCCCAAACTATTGGGGCAGGGTCCCAATAGTTGGTAAGAACACAGTAATGGTCTTTACTGCCTTTTTGCTTTGATTTACTAGTACTTTTTGCAGTTACTGTACAAACACCCACCCATCTCCAAAACGACAGACATATGCGATGAGATATTTTATTACCTGACAAAGAATGATTTGAATGTTGCAAAAAATACAACTCATTTTCACCAAAAAAATGCAGTTATTGCCTTTTTGTTTTGTAAGGCAGCAATGTGACAGTGGATCTAAACTCCTTGACTTTACCCAGAGCTGCTTCCATTCATCTCTATTCAAAACAACAGCATATTATGTCCAATGTCATAAACATAAATGTATAGATGATAACAGATGAAATACATCAACAGCTAAATTCTGCACCCTTCACTTTATTCTTATTTATTTATCTTCAACTCTAAGAAAGTTTGCTGTGTTTTTCCTCCTCTTCCTTCTTCTCTTGCACTAGTAATTTTACAGTTTGGGGATTATGGATATCAGTTAGCTGCCTGTCAGCCCATTCTGCTGCAGAAACATGCCATCCTCTCCTCACACATATTAAAGCCCTGCACAGACAGGATGATGAAACCATGGGCAATGTCTTCTTGTTTACCAAAGCCCCTCAACTGTCTCTAAACAATTTAGCCGCCAAGGTTGGGCGAGAGGGGGGAAAAAGAAAAGAGCAAAAAAACATAGAGAAGCACAGTTTTAAATGTCAAAGACTCGACTAATTCAAAGAGAGAGAAGAAGAAATACGGAAAGATTGGAGTGGTTATGCAATTTTTCAGTGCAGTTTCAGTATTGATGTAATTGTTTAATCATGATGTTATGAGCTACAGCTGGACGTCATCAGTTTTATGCCTGGTCCGTAATAGTACAGTGGTACCTCTACTTATGAATGACCCAGCTAACGAATAACAAAAAAAACCTTTATCTCAATTTTTCATCTCTGAATACGACAGAAAATTCTATTTATGAAAGGAAATGAAACCCCAGAGACATAAATAATATGTACATTACTGTACGTACTGTATGAAACTACGTCATGTACGTAAATACGTCATGTGCAATATTGTACGTAGCATCCTATTGGCTATGAGGGCGCTACCCATGATGCTTTTCGTGGGCCTTTGACCCTCATTCATCACAGAGTTGTAACCATACATGCGTAAAGAACAGACCATTGTCACCAAAACCCCACCACAGCACGCACCCACCACCCAGCACGAGCTAAAAATCTGATGTTCATATCAAATTAGGATTAATGTGACCCCTGAACAAAAATGAGTTTGACCCCCTGTTTTACACTCAAATACATTTGAGGGATTTTATTTCATAAATAGAGAAAACTAGAGAAAAAAATTAATTTATCAGCAAATATATAATTTATTGAACATTATATAAACATCTCCATTCACTGTCATTGATCCAACTGCATGGGTTTTTACGGGTGAATGTTGTAGAACAGGGGTGGGTGTCAAACTCATTTTAATTCAGGGGCCACATTGAACCCAATATGAACTGAAAAGGGTCAGACCAGTAAAATAACAGTGAAAAGAGTAAAATTACATTATGATAATGTTTACATCTATAATGTTTCCCTCAAAATGTGAATAACATTAACAACTTCACATGTCTTCAGAAAAACAAGTGCAATTTTAACCTTTTTTTTTGCCTTAGTCTATCAGTTTGTCATTTGCACATGCACATAAACAGCTTATGTTTCAATTACAAATACACTAAACATTTAGTAACAGGCAGAATAATTGTAAAATCATACTTCCTTTCAGATATTTCAGGTGGTTCATATTTTGTTCAGGTATTTATTCAGGTTTTTGTAAAATGATGGTTTGTTAATAAAGATTTTCATGTAATTTGACTGGGGCTTTTTTTTACATTAAAATCTGCAGTTGTCATTATTTATAGGTAATTCTATTCATATTTTATCCATTTGAGATCCAACTATTCTGTATGTAGGACCTTATTTATTAAAATTATTTTTACACTACAAGCCAGATTGGACCCTTTGGTTGGCCGGATTTGGCCCTCGGGTCTTATGTTTGACACCTGTGTTGTACAAGTTGACAGTGTTACCACATTCACGAAGCCTCTGAACATCCAAATGTGTCATATCTGATGACCGTGAAAAAATAAATAACTGTGTTTTACATCAATTATTTACATGTATTGATATTATTCCTACTCATACAAGGTGTACCTTCACCCACTGTAGCTGGAGTAGGCCCCCACAGACCCCCACACTTTGGTCACTAGGAGCTGTTTGGGTCTTTATGGGTTAAATATTCGGACCATGTTTGTGGATGTGATGATGGCCTGGTTGTCCTATAGTCCATGATCAAACAATGGATATTTAGATCAGGTGATTGTTTATAGTCTAATGCATCTGTACTTTCTTATTGGAGCGACGATTTGGCTTCTCAAGCAACAATTTAAGAGGAGGATCACACAATTATCCTCTCCAAACTGCAGTAGATCATTGTCAAATTGAAGAGAAACATGGAAATTAAGCACGGAGAATTATTAGATTGTACTGAAGTGTAAATTAGCAGGTGTGAGGAGTGAAAACAGCTCATCCAGTCCCAGGTAAATTAAAACATCATTCTTTAATTGCTTCCTCAGTAGCATAAGAGGCTATGGTTTCTGTCAAAAGCTGCAGGTAACCACGGCGACGACTGCAAAGCAGTGTTTAACAGGTCTGATCAATGTGCAAGGCTGGAACTGAGAGTTTATATTTAGAATAAAAGCAGGCATGTGGAGCAAGTGATAAGAATTGTTCAGTCACATGTTTTCCCCAGAAACTAACGTCGTTTTCCTAAATATCTGTGTGTTGGACCCAGATTGTCAAAAAACAAAAGATATTTACAGTTTTCATGAGATAATGTTACAGGTTGGGTGACGATCTAGTGTAAGGGGTATTTTAGAAGTGTTTTTCAATGTACGTATATGTTCATTTGAAAAAAAACTATTAAAGAAACAATTTTTTATACTTTTTAAAAAAAAATATTTATCTATTATTATTCATTAAACAAAATAAATACACATGACATTTTCCATTTACAAAATTAATACAGAAAATATATGTATCTGACTTCTTATCCAAGATTATAAAAATGTTTAATGTTTAAGCTGTAGTTGATTATGACTTGCAGCCTCATGTGTACAAACTATGATATAGTAGAGGTACAAATATGTAAATATAATATATTCAAATAATAATATAATATAATATGGCGGACAGGCACAGTACAACCATATGAAATCTGTATGAATCTGTTTGTAGATTCACTCAGTGCACAGTTCTACTCAAAGACATCTCACAATGAATACATTATCTATTGTTTTTAGTCTCATGTGGGCAGAGGAATATGAACAGAGTGTAACATCGCTGGTAAACAATTTGCAAGCATCATGAAAAGCTGCAGAGAAAGGCCTGAAGTGTTCCAGAGGGAGCAGCACAACCGTCCACACTGCTGAGATGATTTGCCCCTGGGCTCCAGAGAAAAGCCAGAACACGACTTCAGCAAGCCCCCAATGCTGGGCTCTGCCTATTCAGAAGCCATGAGTCAGCAGAAACACACACACACACACACACACACACGCATACACACACACACACCCAGCCCTGGGCTGATGAGACAGACAGACTGCATGCTCAGCTGTCTGTGTCCAGGCTTTATGTACAACAGCCCAGAAATGAAACACAATGAAAAGCCTGCATCTGTCACCACGCCTCTTATCTATCTATCTATCTATCTATCTATCTATCTATCTATCTATCTATCTATCTATCTATCTATCTATCTATCTATCTATCTATCTATCTATCTATCTATCTATCTATCTATCTATCTATCTATCTATCTATCTATCTATCTATCTATCTATCTATCTATCTATCTATCTATCTATCTATCTATCTATCTATCTATCTATCTATCTATCTATCTATCTATCTATCTATCTATCTATCTATCTATCTTGTTTATAAGAAACAAAAAATAAATTGTCAGTTTTATCCAGTGTGCTGTATTTATAGTAAGCATTGTGAAATGGGTTGTGTATTGCTTTTGTATGACAATGTCTATTGTATGTGTATCACTTTATGTGATGATGCGATAGTATGTTTTTTTTTGTTTTTTTTAAAATATGTTTTAGTATTAGGTTGTTTTATAATGCTGTTGCTACTTAAGTGTAGGCTTCTTATTGGCAACAATAAGTCATATATGTATGTTAGTGTTTTATAGCTCCCAGCCCAGGGACCACAGACGTAAATTAGCTTTCTAGCTAACTCTGGTACTAGTGATGTCCTGTACATGGTCCCTGACAAATATATATATATATATATATAATTTATTTATTTTTTCATCTTCCACAAAATGAAGAGTTTAGTTTTGTTTGGACAGTATATATGTGTGAGATGCAGGACATTGGTAAGACAATTCTATCATGTCATGTAAGTTTAGCCAACAGAAGCACTTTGGTTGAGGTTAAAAGGTCACGGTAGCATTTGCAGTTTTTCTTAACCACTTTTGCTCAGTTCTTGGATCGCGTTAACATTTTCAAAGTCCTGGATTTGTCAAAACACTTTACACAATATCACATGGTACACCACCACACCTCACCTCAAAAGGTCATAACTGACCCAAAATATTTAACTTGGGCTAAAAAACACATATATTGTTTTTGTGTAAAAAGTCACTGGATTCCAAATAAAAAGTGCATTTGGCAGGTGTGTAAACAGTGGATGTGGCTGATCCTCTGTTACACACTCACCTTCCTATAGATGTTATTTCTACTTTAATAACATGAACGAAACTGTGTTACACCACAGTACAATGAAAACATAACACAGTACAATATAATACAAATATCCATCAGTATAGATAATAACTCCCCTATTCATTAAGGGTGGTTGCTGTTTGCCTGCAATTTTACAAGGAATAAGAAAAGAATTTGACAGATGTACTCAACAGGTAATTGCAGTTGCACAGATTAGTTTAACCCATGCATGAACACACACTGCTGCTTTTGTGGCCATTCCCAAATGATTTTTTTCCCTCTATTTTCAACTTTTCTAAAGTGATTTATCACCATTTATTCTTATATAATGCTCAGTATTTTTGCCTTTTCAATAAAGGTCTTACAATATGCAATGATCAAGGGCCCAGTAGTTTGGATGTTTGCATGTTGTGTTGAAAATAACATCAATAACATTTTATGAAATATTATTACAGACAGGTTTTGGGGTGGTTTTAGTCTATTCTGGCATGTACTGTAGAACTTACATTTAAGACCTGTTTTTATATTCAACATGTAGATTTTTGTACAAAGCAGTTTAGTTTCACAATTATATAATACAATATATACAGTCTAGCATATAATAGCAAGTAATATGTGGAAACAAACAGAATAGAATCTAATATTAGCTGATAAATATTTAATTTTGGTGGATCTTCTATGGCTGGAAGTTTGTGAATAAGGCACATTAAGTAGAATGTGCCTCCATCTCACTTATATCCTAGTGGAATCTAAAAGCATCCCTACCCTAATCAAATAGAAATGTTAATTTATAAAGAATATAAGATATATACCAGTAATGTAGATCAAATACATTAAACACAAACAAATTTTGTAAAAAAAAAAAAAAATAATGATAATACATTCTCAAAATCTACCTGTATATGGCTAAAAAAATTACTGCATTTTGAAAATCCTCATCAAATTCTGGTTCAGATATATGTGTCATGTGATACATAAAACATATTGGTTGTAAATGTGGTCTTGAAAAATCTCTGTTTAAGCCAAACAGCCTTGTTCTTATCTGACAGTCCTACCCCTCCCCTTAAATGTGCAAAAAGAAGGGGAAGGCCCCAGGGGTGAAATGGAATTGGGTCTATATCTGTAGAGAACAAGGGCCCAATAGTTTGTGGGTTTGCATGTTGGATTGAAAATAATCAGTATCATGTGACAGTTATTTGATGACTGTCAACTTCAATCAACCCACTATGAGCTGTTTTCTGTTACTGGCATATCTGATGTTCTTCTTCTTCTTCTTCTTCTTCTTCTTCTTTTTGTATACAGGGTGTCAGACAGAGTGATGTCGGCGGGTGGGGAGCGGGGTGGTGAGGCGGCGGCGCCCTTGTACGTGTATGAGTCGAAGGTTCACTGTGCCAATGTGCTGTTGAGCCTGGAGGAGCAGCGGCGGCAGGGCATCCTATGTGATGTGACGGTGCTGGTGGAGGGCAGGGAGGTGCGCGCCCACCGGGCCGTGCTCGCCGCAAGTAGCCGCTACTTCCTGCAGGCCCTGTTGGGACACAATGGGACAGCGGGGGAGGCAGAACTCATCATTAACCTGCCAGACAAGGTAAAGGGCTACACACAACTGAAGAAGATATATTGTATCTAGAGCAGCAGCTGTCAGGGCTGATTATTGGAAGGAGGTTTTTACTGTAAATGAGCCCAGTAAATCCTCTGAGCTTCATGGCTTCCTTTGCTGACAGACATTTCCCAGGGTATGTTTGTGTGTGTGTATATGTGTGTGTGTGTGTGTGTGTGTGTGTGTGTGTGTAATGTTAAAATGATCTGCTGTGATCTTCCAGCAGCTCAAAGCTTTCAGCTCATTTCAACTAATTGAGGCTAGAAATGGCTGATGTATCACAATAAACACATCTTCACTCGTCTTCATTTTCCTTCACTTTGTGTGTGACCAGTTTATTAACTATAACTATAAGGATATAGTTAACTATATTAACTATAAGGTGTTAGAAATGAACCTATAACTGCACCTAGCTGTGTTTACATGGACCCTGACATCTCACTAATGATTAGCTGTCACAATAAAAAACGACACATGTACATGTACCCAAGAAGAAATGTCTATATTAACCCATAAAGACCCATTGCTAGTTTTTCTTTTTTTCCCCCCTCAGTTTAACATTTCATTAGTGATTTATCACTATTTATTTTAATATTATCCTCTGTATTTAGTATTTTCTTCATTGAAAGTCATGCATTTTCCCATATTTAACGTATTAATTATGTTGTTATGTCTTTAAAATTGAGGGTTATTATATCAGAAACAGAGATAACTGACCTTGTCAGAAAAGAAAAATATCATTAACTAATCCTAAACTAAGTGTGTCCATCCACTGTCATTGATTCATCTCCATGGGTTTTTATTGAGGAATCAATGTTGTAGAAGATGGTAGTGTTGCCACGGTAACCATTGAGCCTCTAAACATCTAAATGAGTCATACCTGATGACAATGAAAAGATGGGAAAGTGTATTTTCTCCCAATGATTGTCATGTTTTATTTGGGTTAATGGATCAATAGGAATTGTACATTTTACATCAGTAAATGGTTTAGGTTAATGTTGGATGTTTGGTTCTTTAATGGTTAAAATGTAATTTCAGTCAATAGCTGATGCATTGTGTTATTTTATGTTCCTGTATTTTATTGTTAGTGTCATCATCCACTGTTAACAAAAAAATCATTGTGTTTTATAATAATTGTCAAAATAGTTGCTATTGTAAAGTCATATTATATTTGAAGGAACATAAACTGATGAAAAACCTTGAGGGTAATGCAACAGATAATGTATTGACAGGATAAGTGGATCCACAGGTATTAAATGGGAGATGCTTTTGGTTGCTAGTGGCTGTTTGGCTCTTTATTGTTAGTTTTTCTTTTCTTTAGAATAAAACCTATAAGTGGTTGTCTGCGTCATATAATGTTTTCATGTTGCATAAGCTGATGTGCAGAAAAATACACAGTCAACCCATAAATCACCTGTTTTCTATGCTGCGCTAAGATCTGTTTGGAATCAACCAAACATGATCTATTATTATAGCCAGTGTTTTTCAGTCAAAGGATAATAACACTGATAGGTAGTGGTCACTCACTCTGATACCACCTGCCATTAAACACAAAAAAGGACAAGAAGTCAGTTTGGAACAAGTGAAACCCAACAGTTATTACATTATACACTAACGACTCAGTAATTATGAATGTTGTATCCCACACCTGTAATTAGATCCTCTTGAATCCCCCCAGTGTTACTGTACACACTGGACCTTTGATGCTCAGAACAGTACGGTGGTCATATGTTTGAAAAGGTGAAGAGAGCACTAATAAAAAATACTCTGAAAATCTAAATGTTAAGCTTAGAGAAGTGTTTCCCAACCTTTTTTGGGTCATTAAAAACTGAGACAGTTCTTTCCTAAAATTAATTTGTTGAACATGTAATAATTTCCTATAATATGTTGCAAATAAACATACATTGTAAATGACATTTAGTCTATATAATGTATATTAATATGGATGTAGGGAGAAAAGTCAGGTGTATATTACTGGAGAAGGGAGAATTGTATTTTCTTTGGTCAAGATGACAATTAATACTGAATAAATAATAACTCAATCTATGAATTATGAAAGAGCTGCAACATCTGAAAGTGACCACACTGAACATTTGACAGATAAACAGTACCACATGTTTTTATGATATGTAATTGTCTTTGTCTCAACTCACCATATATCTTATTATTAGAAGGTTTTTCTTTTAATTTTTACTTTTTTATCAATTACAAGAAATTTCAGGTTACCCCATGTGGGGTCTTGTGTTGAAAAACACTGCCTTAGTGGAGGAGATAACAAGTGTTTGTTGCTTTATTCCCCATTCTTTACCTAAAAGTGGTAAACAAAAACAAAATCCAAGAAGAAAATTACAAAAAATACAAAATGGTGAAAGGAACATGTATTTTGGAACATTAGAATGTTACTTTTAGGAACATTAGACCAACATAAGTGCTGATCCAGACTCCTGTTCACATCTACATGTTCCCTTTGAACATCATTCCTTATATTAGTACCATTACTTCATGGTACCTAACAAAGCAGGTACATGCAGAGGTGGACTTTACAGGACCTGTAGACCATGTTGGACCTGAGATTGTTGACTCACTGTCCTCACTGGAACTGTTTAAATGTTTGTAAGAATTACCCGAAATAGTCACTTTCCAGATAAAGGGGTAATATGTTAAGACTGCCCATGATGTGACACTGTAAGAAAAAAAAAAAGTACTGTAGCATTAATAGCAAAGGGTTGTTGTTGAATGTTAAAATAGCAGCTTATTTATTTAGTAAATAGTAATAAAGAAGTAAACTTTGAACATTTTTAAATAGGTTAACCAACAGGTGGCTGTGGTTCAGTTAGCAGAGCAGATGACCAAAGGGTTGGCAGTTTGAATCCCAGCTCTGACTTTATTTTTTACATTCAATCTTAAATATACATGTTTAAAAAAGGTAAATATATGTTCAAAATGTTAAAGCTACATGTTTCACATTTTTCATCTACATGTTTAAAATGTTATATCTACATGTTACTCTATAAATATGTCTACAGTTTGATGAAAAAAAAAAATGTTTTTTTTTTTTTTACAGGATTGTTCTGGCAACAACAGCTGCCAGTTTTTTTTCCGTTAAAACAACAGGAATTGTATTTATTTATTTATTTATTTACTTATTTATTTACTTACTTATTTATTTATTTATTTATTTATTTATTTTACAGTGTGTAGCTACTGATTACCACATTCCTCACCACTGATTTCCCAGGTGTTGATGAGCAGAACACACTAACATTCAAGCACTTACTAACCATGCATGTAGAATAACATGACCAATAAGGGGCTGGACAAAAACCTAACTTGCCCTTCTATCTAACTTGACCTTCTTTGTATAAATAAGGTTAAAGGAAGGGCACATAGATGAACCAGCTGGAGTTGACACAAATTGATCTGTTTATGAAATCACGTTGGCCATGAATATTAATGTTGTTGCCCCGTTAGTTGCTGCCTCTTCCTTCCACCTCTGAGGCTGATCAGGGAGCTGCTGCTTCTCCCAGTGGCTGGCATTACCATAAAATGCCCCAGATCTGTCATATTGATTAATACGTCTGTGTGGCTCTACCTTATACAGTAATCACTCACAAGGCCTCCACCACTTAACAAATCAAACTCCATCCATTAATGACTGTAAGCATGGCTTTATTTTCAGCATCCCTGTCTGCTGCCCCTTCGCTGGCCCGCTCCTCATTTACCAGAACTCACCTCAGGAACTTCTGCACAGACCCATCAGTTTTAATCACTAATAACTCCCAATGCTGTGGTTGCAACAGCCATGCAATCTAAAGCACAAATCTGCAACTTTATACTGAAAAGTCCATCCGTTATGAATGACTACATATTTTTAGATTTTACAAACTTTTTTTTTTTTCTTTTTCTGACTCTTATGACAAACAGGCTCATCCTCAGTCTGAAAAAAAGTTGTGAAGATGCAGTCTCTTTAAAGGAACTGACCTGAAATACTGTGTCCTGATTGGCAAGTTTCCTTCCTCGATGTAATTAAAGTAGAAGCAGAATTAGCTTATTTCCAATGTGACGCCATCTTGGATTTAAAACAAGCCTGGGGTGAGTAGTGTTGGTTTCTGTCAATACAGACTTCTTTAGTCATGTCATCGTACTGCAGGGTGTAAGTCCTATAAAAGAAAGGAGATGTGTCGAGATTTTGACTGAAAAAGAATAAAACATGTTAGGAACCACATCATTGACCTACAGGCATTAGACACTGCCATTAAGCAGTCCTTTTTTTTGTAAAATTTAAAAGGAACCTAAAAGTAAAAAGGTTGGAAAAGTAAGTAAATGTATTTATACATTTTTATCATTCTTTTTCCACCCGTAAATGTCAGGTTTACCACTGACTTTGTAGTGTATAGTAATTCTGCCGTCAGAAAATTTCCATTGTAGCTTTCTGTGTAATGTTGTGGCGTTTGTTTACAGTATGTGTTGTTGTTTTTGTATTTGTTGTGAGCCTTCTCAGTCACCATAACTAACTGTCAGACATGGGGACTCAAGTCTGAGACTTGGACTTAAGTCGCACAAACAAAGACTTCTGACTTGACTTTAGACTTGCCCTCAAAGACTTCACACTTGACTTGGACTCGTGTGATATGACTCGCGAGTTCATTATCATGGAATTATTTATTTTATTATTTAAGTTGTTTCAGTTTTTCCAATGTGTTGCCCCACATTATGGGAAAATCACAGATAGAAATAATAGTTTCCTTTCCTTGATATTTGTGAAAAGGTTTGTAACGCGTGTGTGCTGCCACAGGTTTCAAATTACAAATACATTTTATTTCAATTTGATCAAAATAGATTGATCAAATTTAAACAAAGCTTTGGGATGTTTCTTCACATTATACATGCATTGTTCTGATCAATTTTGATGGTGTAGTGTGAAATAACAGTATATAGTACAGTAAGGCCTACATGCTTTCACCATACTAATTACTACATACTTAATCCAAAACAATACTGTAATGCAGTATTATCTTAAATAGCATCTACTGTGTAAATGTTCATTTCAGCCATTTGAGGCTTGACTTGGCATTACCCCTCAAAAACTTACGACTTGACTTTGGACTTGGAAAAAGTGACTTGTGAACATCTCTGCTAACTGTTAGTTAACATTAGCACAAAATGCTAAAAGCAGTTAGCACAAAATGCTATTTGCTTTTTCTCATTTCCTTACTTTTGGTGAATACATCCTTGGATGAAGCTACTGTAGCCTTTTTGCTCCAGTTGTCTGTCCACATCTCTGAGGTAAATGTCAAACTATTCCCACAAACTTCCACTTATGTTTACGACCTTCTGTGTTTAACATTCAAGATGGTATAAGCTAACTGAACTTGTTTAGTTCCTTCTTTGAAAATTGTTTGAAAATACCTGTTCACATCTGAATGGTGAGAGTAAATAACACTTAAATGTTGAGAAGAATATTTATCAGTAGGATTTTAGAGGTGAAGAAATGCAGACATCTGTAAAAAAAAAAAAAAAAAAGCAAAAACAAAAAAACAACAACAACAACAACAAAATAAATAACGGTTAATAAAAAAGCTAAATGTATGTACTTGAGAATAATTGGGATTACTTTGATTATTTTTGAATTTTTGTTTAAGGATTGTTTTAGGTTTTTTTCTTTGTTTCCCTTTTTCTCTTTTCTATAATGCACTGTTCTGTGTTTTTTTCTGTCATTGTTTGCATTATTTAATAAACAAAAGACAATGTTTAAAAAAGTATGTAGTATCAAAGTTAAAAGTAAACCACTGAAGAGTGTTTCTACTGGTTATTTCTGTACAAAGTAACCTGATCTGTAATGTGAAGGCTATTAAACCATTCTAACTTGAAATGATAACAGACACACACACAGTACGCTGCAAATAATCAATATTAATGTCACAAAAATCAGATTTCAACACCAGCATCAGATGATAGTTCTGCTCAGTCTAATTTCCTTTTCATGTCTACATCTTTGTTTAACATATTTTTTATTTACACTGGTTTTATTTGGTTAAAGTTTGACATTTGTCATGCTCACAGATTTAAGAATTAATGTGTTATTCTCACATCTGTTTAGTTTGAAATTTGTATTAATGTTGCCTAGATACAAAAAGGATGCCAATAAAGGGATCAGACATTCCATTCAGACATGAATATGGAAGGAATGAGTTGGGGTTTTTTTAATGTAAAAAGTATAAAGCAGTGTTAAAAAGTAGAAATTAAAAGTAAAACGTCAGAAAAAGGAATATTCATGGAAATTACAGTAAACAGGATGTGCAGTGGTGGAGAAAAATATAAGAGTTGAACTTTTCTGAACCCAGACCAGACCAAAACAAGCCAACACTGCCCCCACAAGCTTGTACTGTAGGCACTAGGCATGATGGGTAATCACTTCATCTACCTTTCTAAATCACCATCATGCATCCATTCACTGTGGACCTTTTCCCATTGAAACACAGTGCAGTCTTTATACTCTCTATCAAACTAATGGTTGTTTAAGACAGACAAAGCAACTCAGTACATCGGCCTCATGTCAGAACCTCCTGTGGCTCTAACATATTAATCACCGCAGTCACATCCTGGCCACGCTGTGTTAAACTGTCAATATACAAAATCATCCAGCCAACTGTAAATATATATGTTCTCAACCACACAAAACTTTTAAGACAAAAGACTTCACGCTTCTTACCAGAAAAATGACATGGACTTTTATATTTGCTTCCTTTCTTCAGTCATTTATTGTGTTTTTAACCCACATAGACCCAATTTTCCACCATTAATCTAAACTATCTACTGATGTATAATGTTTAATAACTGTTGATCCACTAATCGTATCAATACAATGTTTCATTATTTCATGGTAATTACATATATGACCTATTTGGACGTTCAGAGGCTCCTTAGTTACCACGGAAACACCATCATCTACTCCAGTAGTCACCAGTAAAACTTTGGAGTTGGATCAATAAGAGTGGATGGACAGACTGGGTTTGTACATTATTATATAAAAATAGATCAATTGGAAATTGTAGAAAAAAGTAAAAAAAAAAGTTACTAAAATAAAGTTTTTTAAAAAAGTAAAATGAACAAAATCAGCCCAAGTATTTTCCAAAAATCAATAATAAATCAACAAAACAATAGGTGAAATGGATGAAATAAGGCACAAACTGAAGTAATTTAAAGTAAAAACAAAACAAAATGAATAACTGCATGTAAAAAAAAAAAAATGAACAGGAGCCAGTAAGAGAAGTGACACAATAATAAATAACATGGAGAAAATAAACAAAATGACTGCAAATTTGAAACATTGATTCACCAGTAAAAACTCATGGAGTTGGATCAATAACAGTGTGAATAGCCACACTGGGTTTATATATTTGAAAATGCTCAGGGTCATGCTTTGCAGATATAGAAATGTTTGTGTCGTGTGTCTGCCCTTTCCATCTGTACTGACTGAGTTAATATTATCAGTTATTTAAAAATTCCTTCACTTTAAACTCATAAGACTCAATTTTGTATTTTTTTGTCCTCTGTAGGGGACAAAAGTTTCATAGTAGTAGCTTTTCATCTGTGCAAAACTTTACTGATATTTACTAAATGTCAAGAAAGCAGAATGTGTGTAATGTTTGGTTGTTTTTTTCCATAAAATCATAAATGTGGTGATTTATTTATTTATTATCATAAGATTATATAAGAAGTCATTCCATAAACATGGCAACAAATGTAAATATGTTGATTTACAGATATATTTTTTTAGTATTATTACATATTACCCATTTATCTTGTAGTAAATATAGAAAATGATTCCATTTCCTGGTGTGTCGACAGTACACATACAGCACTATGTTTCTTTAAAGACTCCTCTTCTTCTCTTGTTGTAACACCCATCAACATCTGTTTTTTTTTTCTACATGGCTCTTCTTGCAGAAAAAACCCTTTCGATTGCACTTTAGCGTACGCCTGAAAAACCATATCTTGCCAGTGCAAAAATGTCTTATCAAAAAACATTTTTGGCAAAATTGGCATTTTTCCATTTGGTACATTTTTAATGCACAAGTTATATCCGTGCAGTTTGAAGGTCAATGAAAAAGTGACTCATTTTATTAAAAAAAAAAAACAAACAACAAAAACCTGTCCACTGCAAATGACATTCCATTAAAGGTGTCATTCTGCTGAAAACCACTTTTCCACACTCCTTCTAGAATTTGATGGGTCACCTCGAGTTACCAACACATGCTGTGTTTGCTGCGTGGGGTGTCACTTCCACTGGCTGCCACTACCATTCATGGGGAGCTTAAGTCTCTGCCTTTTCCAGGAGGCTCATGGGGCCTGAGATAGGAAAATTAATGAATGGTATTCAATGGGAAATAAAATGCTAAAATTGTATCTGGTTTGTCATGTGCCCTGAATCACACACATGTTGTAATAAATAAATAATAAATAAATAAATAAATAATAATATATAATAAATAATAGCAATAATAATAATAACGGCTGATTAATTTGTGAGTAAAACCCGTTAATACTTTGGACTACACAGCGCGGCACAGTGGTGCAGTGGTTAGCACTCGTGCCTCAGAGCGAGAAGGACCCTGGTTCGAATCCCAGAAGTTTGCATGTTCGCCCCGTGTCTCTGTGGGTTTTCTCCAGGTACTCCAGTTTCCTCCCACCATCCAAACACATTTACTGATAGGATAATTGGTTAATCTAAATCACCCATAGGTGTGAATGTGACAGTGATTGTTTGTCTATATATGTTCAGCCCTGAGATGAACTGGAGACTCATACAGGGTGTACCCCGCCTTCACCCGTTGTAGCTGGATTAGACCCCAGCGACCCTAATGAGGATAAAGGGGGTTCAGATGACGAGACCTGGCGTACATGTGACGTCACCACAGACTCTACACCATTGTGGAGTCTGTATGTGACGTCAGACTCCACTGAGTGTGACGTCACTCATCGTAGTGTCTTACTAATCCCACAGAAAACCGAACATCACGTTTGCTTCCCATCAAAAACAGGTGGTCTGCCTATGACACATCAAATATTTCTTATTAACCGCTATCATATGTGAATTTCAGAGCACTTGTCAAACAGAATCAGAATTTAGCTTGACTCACTCCATTCACTCAAATGTTTTGCGAGCTTATCACCCATGGACCAGAGTAGAAGGGTGTGACTTAGCCTCCCCATAGAAAACAACACAGAGAAACGAGCGACTCAGAAAAGCCTGTCCACTACATGTCAGGAGGACTTTGGCGTCACCCATTGCAGCGAATCTGAAGTAGCATTAGCATTAGCTTATACGAGAGAAGACAGTGCCACAGTAAGACTTAGACTTAGACTTAGACTTAGACTTCCTTTATTGTCATTGCACAAGAATACACACAACAGTGGGATTTTTGGCAACGAGACGTCGTTGCTTGGCTTCCGGAGTACACCTACTAAATAAATAAGTAAAAAAAGCATCTGAGGAACAGAGTAAACAGGATGAGTAGTGCCGTAAACAGAATGAATAGTGCAAAAAAACAGAATGAATAGTGCAAAAAACAGAATGAATAGTGCAAAAAACAGAGTAAGTAGTAGTGCAAATATAGGGGGGGTTGTTTCACAACCAGGAGGTAGATTTTTTTTGTCCATGTTATGGATAAGTGCACTGAGAGTACATTGTCCATGAGGTACACGAATGAGTTTGTGGGGGGGTTGTTATTTGTCATTCAGCAGTCTGGTGGCCAGGGGGAAGTAACTGTTCCTGAATCTGGCCGTTCTGCAGCGGATGCTGCGGAACCTTCTCCCAGATGCCATGCGAGTGAACAGTCTGTGCTGGGGATGACTGCTACATAAACTTTTAAAAAATGGTGTAACAAATTGATTCATGTGCTCTCTGTGGAAATAATGCAGCGTTTTTTTCCCTTTACATTTTCAAAACAAGCAACGGCACAAAACCTAGCTGGATGCTACTCTCAATGGTAAACACACACAGAGCGAGGGGAGTGTTCCTTCACACATTCTGAGCCAATCAGATACGCCTCATCACTGCATCATAGACATGTATGCAGAAGTACGGGTAAACTCTGTTGTTCGACCTCAAGTCATTTTTCTACCCTCAAAAAACAGCTAGAAACAAAGCAATCTGGATGTTTTTTGTTTTTTTTTTAAATATAACCAACACACAATGTATTCAATAACAATGGAGAACACAGTTATATTAATGAAATAACCATGATATAATACCTTTAAAAATAAATTATATATATATGTGAAAAAGTGTTTCATCATGCTGTTTCAAATCAAGGAAAATACAGTATTTATATGAACAAAGGCTAAAAATATTATTTCCCTGAGTCTTAGGACCTTAAAATAATGATCTTTGTTGAAAATGTAGTTCTTTGTCCACAGAATCAGAAGGTAAAGGGTGTTTCTCAGTCTTATATTTCTGAATGTCATACAGAGCAGAAGGCAAGTAACTGAAACAAGTAATTCTATAGCCCTCCGTCGATTCTACTGAGACATTATTGATTTTGGTTCTACTATTTGCAGGATCAGTCATATTCATTGATCATTCCCATATATCTTCCGCTCTGCTGCTCGGCTGGTTTTCATCTGTTAATGATGATGAAGGTGGATCCAAGCTTCTTCTGCGCCTACAAACATGTTTCCGCACAGGAGGACGCTGCTGCTGATGCCAGCTGAAAATAGTCTTGCAGGAGTTGCACACAGATACATACATCCACACATATATTTTCATGCATGCACAGCAACAGACAGTAACGATCTGAAATGAACACGCACTCGTACCATTCACTCAATTCAATATTCACATGTGAACACACACAGCGACTATGCTGACTCGAGGGAATGAAATGAAAGCAAAGGGGGTGAGGGGTGATATAGGAGGAGTAAGTGAAAAAAGATTCAGGCATCAAGACCAGATAAGAAATAAGATGAAGGAAATAAAAAAAAAAGAAGCAAAAAATAACTACAAAGGAAGCAGATTTGTTGCTTGTAGGGTAAAACTCTCTGTTATACTGCACATTATTGAAGTGCTTTTCCCAGAAATACTTTCATTCTTATTCACTTTTACTCAGACATTGTTGTTTAGTTTCAGTTTCATAGTTTGGAGCACAATATTTTAATTTATCCTTCTAAAATATGACTTGCTGTTACAATCCCTGAACTTTCAACATGAACCCATGAAACAACCACCAGTGACTAAAACCATATACTGACCTAAGATGGCAAATAATAATAATAATAATAATAATAATAATAATAATAATAATAATAATAATAATAATAATAATAATAATAATAATAATAATAATAATAATAATAATAATAATAATAATAATAATAATAATAATAATAATAATAATAATAATAATACCTCCAACTTATATAGCACTTTTTTGGACACTCAAAGATGCTTTACAAAACAGACAAACAAGCAATGCTTTAAAAAATTAAATAAGTAAAAAACCAAACAAACAAACAAAAAAACAAGCCAAAGCCAGTTTGAAAAGATGACTTTTAAGATGGGATTTAAATGTGGAAAATGAATCAGAGTTCCTGATGGGTAGTGGGAGAGAGTTCCAGAGTTGGGGGGCGGTAGCCTGTTGTTCGTTTAACACATGTAATAATTGGTATATAATGCATTTTAACCTCATGAAGAAAACTCCTTACAAATGTAATAATGTGCAAACATAATTTTAAATAATGCAGATTTTAACATAATAATCCCTCAAAATTAATAACTTTCCCACAAATGCAATAACAGTCATGTACATATTTATTACATTTGTGGAAAATTATTACACTTTTGGGAAGTAATGTTTTTTGCCATTCAACAAATGTAATACATTTTCAGGCAACTGTTATTAAATTTGGGGGAAAGGTTATTACATTTGTAGGATTGTTATTTTAAAAGTTATTAAGGTTATTACGTTAGTGGGAGTTATTATGTTTGTGGAGTTAACAATGCAGTTTATCATCTTTTCATGTACATTCAGTTGCCATGGAAACACCATCATCTTCTACAACATTGATTCACCAGTAAAACTCATATATGATTTTGGATGGAGACATTGGGTTCATGTTGGATTGATTATGCGTTTTTATTTTCTTCTTTTTTTGCTATTTGATATCCTCCTGAGACCCAGAAATGCATTTTTATCTGATGTTTCTGTTTTCACAGCTTTATTAAAAAAGCAAGAAAAAACAAAAGGCTATTGCGTACAAATTGCATCCATCTGAAAAAAAAAAACTGTAAAAAACATAACTTGGACTTTCCTGGGTTTTAGGGATATATAATAACCCTTAATTTTATTCTGAGCTTTCATGAACGTATATAGCCACAACCTTATTACAGCATAGACATGCTGTAATAATGTTTGTTTATTGTTGTAATTTTTTTTCTAACAATTTTTACTATAATTATAGATTGGATTTATATAGTGCTTTTTTTGGCCACTCAAGGCACTTCACGTTAGTGACCCATTATTCATGCGCTCTCATATGCTCCCAACTGAGCCATGGACGCCCCAATCAGACCCCATTATTATTGTTGTTCAAAAGTGTATTGTATGTCTTATGTTTAAATGTTTTGTTAATTTATTTTTCTTAACATCCATATTCAAAATAAATGCATAAATCATGACTCATATATCAGGGTCTCCTCAGTGGCGGCTGCATGGTCTGGTCCAGCCCCCACAGACCTGGGTGTGTGTCCAGTGCTTGACCAGCAGCTGGTAACTCAGGAGCCCAGAGGGGGGTCTCCTCTTTTCAGCTATAACTATTGACTCCTCTTTTCTGCACCATCTGCAAGATCTGTAATTGCCTTCCTGTGGGCTTGTACTCACATCCAAGCCAAATGATTTGGAGTGTGAAGAAAACCCTCTTAAGTACGTGTTACAAAAGGTTTCATTAGATTTGATAGTTTGCTACCTTCATGTTGTGATGATCAAATAAAGAACTTGGCAAACACATCCTGCTAAAGCAAACTGCCTCAAGAGACACTAAAACTGCTGTTCTTCCTTGTTGAGAGGCAATAGTTAAACACATTCAGACATCTTATGAACTCTCTTTATAGCTCTCAGGCAGTTGTTGAAGCCCTCATTTGCAGATATTTGACCAGCTGAGCAGCTTGAACGATGGCAGTTGCTGTGGTAATACGGAAGTATTTTAAGTTTAAAGCTCTGCTTTCACATCACAAGTTTAGACAATGAAACATGATGAAAGATTACTAATGTGACAGAACCAGACACCTGTTGGAGATAAAAGTTGTTTTATACCAGGGTTGTCAAACTCATCTTAGTTCAGGCGCTAAATTCAGCCGAATACAGTATGGTATAAAATGGGCTGCACCAGTAAAAAAAAACAAAACATATAAAATAATGTCAGTGCCTAAAATGTCTGTTTTTGAGTGAAAAATTCTCCACTAAAATTGCTTATATCTAAAAACTGTACATGAACATAACACAAATATGACCAACCTGTAAATTCTTATGAAAAATAAGTGCAATGTTGACGATAATATGCTTTAGTTTATCATTTATACATGTGCTTTGCAACTTACAGATCACAGTAGATCTACAAATTTACACAGCATTTAGTAACACGCTGAATATTGGTAAAATTCCACAAATATTTCAGGTTATTCACAGTCACTAGTCTTTTTTGTACTTTATTTTACACCAAAATGAAACCACCAAATTTATGGTTGGTTTCCATTATTTGGTTCTTTGCAGTTTCCCAGGTATTTAATTACACGATTCAGGTAATGTTATTAATTCTATGCTCTCTGACGTCTATTTTCTGCTTTCTTGTACAGGTTACAGCTAAGGGGTTTGCTCCACTGCTCCAGTTTGCCTACACTGCCAAGCTTGTGTTGAGCCAGGAGAATATCCATGAGGTCATCTTATGTGCTGACTTCCTTGGTGTTCACAATTTGGAGGATTCTTGCTTCCGGTTTCTTCAAGCTCAGCTACAGAATGACAGCCAACATGCCATCAATGGCAAGATGGATTCAGATGATGACATCATGGCGGAAGAGACACATTTTTCGGAGGCAATACCTTTGGATAATTCAGTAGAGAGCAGACAGCAGACTAATCATGTAGCAACCACTCCGCCATCTCCGAAGTACAGTCCTAAATACAGGAAGTATCACTACTCACTCTCTGACAACAAGCACAATGGAGAAAAACATCACGGTGATGACAATGTCATTTTGGCCAATCATACCTCAGTCAGCCCAATTAGCACCCAGTTCCAAGAAAGTGGCGACGTTTCACAGCCCCTCCTAACTCCCTCCAGAATCAAAGAAGAACCCTTTGTGTTTGAGGAAGGAGGAGATAACAGAAATGGCTGCAACCAAGAATTATGTACGGAGGAGGTTTTGGAGATGGAACTTGAGGTAGAAGGGGTTCCAGTAGCAGCCGAGCATTCTCCAGACCAAGGCTCCCCTTCTTCCTGCTTGCGTTCCTACCTCCAGAGAGGTGGCTTAGATCTCAGCAGTGTACCCAGCACGACCATCCAGCAGCTACTTAGCAACAGACTGTCGCTCAACCACTACAGGGAACTAGTCAAAGACCGGCAGAGGGACAAGAGGGAATATGTGGGTCAAGCGGAGACCATGGAAAGGCCTTTGTCTAAGGCATCATCATCTAAACATGAGGGAGAACTCGACAGACGCAGTGTCATTTTCTCTTCAGCAGCTGGTGACCGACACATGTTGCCTCATTCGTACATAGATGAGAAGTTCAGAGAAAAAGTTTCAGCCTTGATGCAAGTGGAACCATCTTCTCCTGGACGATCATGCCCTGGTCCCATCAAAACATCATCCCATTCTCCACCTCCCTCTGAACCCCACACCCAGACCTCCAGTTCCCGTTCTTCATTCTCATACCCAGATGACGGAGGCAACGGTATCTCTCCTTCCAGCCTTCCCCAGTACGACTTCTCCTCATCACCACACTCAGGTTCAATCTCTGGACTGTCTCACTGCTTAGCTGGACTGGCAGAGCAGAGGAACCCCCGAAGTGGAGATGTCGTCTTCTCTCAGGATGGCACCCAGATTAAAAGTGAACAGGGATTTGGTACCAGTGGTATGAACTCCAGTGATGAATCTGGGTCTTTCTCAGAGGGAGACAGTGAAAGTGGTGTCACAAGAGTCGCCGGACCTGAGGTTAGTACGCAGTTTTACTAAACCTACTTGTCAGAAAAGACTTTGTGGTAGCATTAAGACGATTGTTTTGTAATGGTTCATACTGTCTTCCAAAGATAACTGTATTCTTTTAACAGACAGGTGCAGTGTTTGTTTACCTGCTTAACTAGTAGCTGAAACTGTTAATCTAACTATACACTAAGGAAGCCAAACTTTTGAGGTTACATCTTAACTTTATCAGACACTTTAAATTAAACAGTTTAGCTTTGAAGTACCAACACCCATTCCTATTTACTGTCAACTTCCACATCGGTATTTTGTAAATCAGTGTCATCTGACCAATCAGTGTCTGCAGGGTTTATACGTCATATTTTAGTATCACTGGGCAGAGGTGATACCAAAAAACTGTTACCAGGTACTAGTTCCAGGTCCTTTTTTTGTAATGACAATGCAAAAAGGTCAAGTCAAGTCAAGCCAGTATCACATGGTGGAAATTTGGCTTAAAAACATGATCAAAATTATGAGACTAGATCATTCCGAGAGCGCAGACCTCTGCCAAGGTTTGGATCTGGATGATCTTAACTTCTTTGTAAACTACTTTTCACTAACAATTTATTGTATTGGTCATTAGCGATTCCTTAGAAGTTTTAAAAAAATTCAAAGTAATCAGTGGTCCAGTTTTTGTGATATGGTCATTTCAATACTCGACCACGTATGGCGTCATTTTGATGTTATACAACGTCGCACAACTACCACATTTCACATGTTAGATCTAATGTTAAATATGAAGACAACATATTGTCGGATTTAACAAAATATGTCAATAACCCTGCTTTAAGGTAAAGGTCATACATTTTGCAAAAATACCATTCGCTTGACATCATATAATCATATAAACGGGACATAATCAAGCTAACAGTGTTATCTCATCTGATGTCCTAAGGTAAGAAGAAGTGAATGCAAAAAACTGTGTGATACTATTTCGTCTGGATTCTGAGATATCACCATGTGTGTGTTTTAGTTGTTGACTCACTGTGACCTTGACATTTGACCTTTGTAGCTCTAAATGTAATGGTTTCTTACATCAACAAAATCCGTCCATAACTTTTTGAGTTATCTTGCTGACAAACAAACAAACTAACTAACAAACAGACAAACGCGAGGTAAAACAACCTCATTTGCAGAGGTAGTAACAACAGTTTAATCTAATAGCCTACCACAAAAGTACATAAAACAATAAGGAATGAAACCCACTGATAGAAAAAAAAAGACAGATTAAAAGCCTACAGAACAGTGTCTCAGTGCTAAGGGTTAAAAACCAATAGTCAACCAACTAAATACTTCTTGTAGCTGTATTAAACTCTAGTCAGACAAGGGTCTTTCTGTGTTCTCTTCATACTGCACATGTTTCCTGCAGTTTCCTCCACTACCAAAACTAGGTCTACATAGCTTTATTCTGTCAGTGCACTGGACCGCAGTGCTGATAAAGATCTGAAAGTTAGTCCCTGAGTGTTGCCAATGGCTGCTCACTGCTCCTAATGTGTTAAATTGTTAATGCTAAATGCTACTGCTAGGTGCGGTGTGTGTGTGTTGGGAGTGGTAAAACATAAACACTGAATTTTACCATGGGGATAACCTTAAGCATCTCAACAGACAGAAGCCTTTAATTTTTTAGCAAGGCTGGTATTGTGAAACATTTGCAGACATACCTCATGGAACAACAGTCGGGCAGCGTTAAAGGACCACACCGTCCTTCCACATTTGTTCAAATAGCAATAACTGACTGAATGTTTCTAACTTACCGATATTAGCAGAACTTTACTGCAGTGGATAATAATAGATGATATTAGATTTCATCTTATTGATCTTCAGGAGTTAATATTTAATGATTTATTGATTAAGTACCCTGAAATAGATGTTCAGGTCACTGGTAGAAGTCAAAGAAGTGATTTACAGTTGATTAATCATATTTTTTTCTGCTGAAGACTATCTTCATTATGTTTTTTGTTTGTTTGTTTGTTTTTTTTTATCCCTGCAGTAAATGAAATCAGACTCTACCAATTTACTGACCTGCATCAGGGGTTTAACCCTTTAACTCCTGAGACCTTAACAATTCCAGACAAAAATTTATAAAAAATAATTAACAAAATGGACAATAACAACCAAAAATGTATAATAAACCAACAAAATAATGAGTAACATGAACTAAATAAGACACAAATGGCATAAAAAGGGAAGAAAAATAATAAAATACAATATAACATGTAGAAATATAAAACAAAATAAGGAGAAATAATTAACAAAAATGAATAAATATTTACAAAATAATAAGTTAACTTAGCTAAAATAAACTACAAATAAATACAAATAAGTACGAATAAACACAAATAAATAATATTGTAATTTGGTTCCAGTAGTTTTAGTTTTGGCTTTTTCTTTTTTCTAAGTCAGTTGTTTATTTCCATATATCAGGTCCATGAACAAATTTCAGTAAAATCACAGTAAAAAAAACCCTGTCATTTTTTTCTGAATATTGAAACCAAACCATCCTTTCAGAGCGCATAATCACTGACACATCAGGGGTTAAAGGATTAACCTAATTTGTTTTCCCCTCGATATGACTAGAAAAATAGCTTTTAATTGGATGCTACATTTTTACTTAAGGAAACATAGTGCATATTAAGAAAAAAATGTAATATTAACAGTACCACGAAACAGTCCCGATGTTAGCTTATGTTAAGAAAAATAAAATCCTAATAAGTGACACAGTAACACCTCAACACGTCTTTATGCTTAGATTCCAAGGATGAAAAAAATATGCATCAGAGGTAGATAATTCCAGGTGCATCAAATGAAAGTCCTGCCATGTATTGATTCAAACCCGTTCACTGAACACAGGTGATTCTACTAATTATCCCATGATGCATCATGCTCATCAAAATAGGCTGGTTCAGTGAACAGGTTTGAACCAATACATAGTATGACTTTGACTTGATGGACCTGGAATTACCCACCTATGATGTACATTATAACTATTTAATCATATTCAACATCATCAACAGGGCTGAATTTGTGTTCTGTGGTAGTAGCATCATTCATTATTTCATATTTTCATGACCGTTCTAGTTGTGATTTACAGCACGGACTATTCTTAGACAGTTTTTTTTTTTTTTCCCCCTCCGGAGAAATGACGCAAATACTTCCAACACATACTCCATGGACTTAAAAGAGCTATATGGTTACCATGGTGACGCCTCAGCAAATGCAACATCCAGTGAGATGGGAGATGAGTTCTTCTTTTACTGGAACTGCACTCTCTCTTTCTCACACACACACACACACACAGGCGCAGATGCAGATGCACAAAGGATATTAGGTTTATTAGATGTGAGCGGTTGTGGCCTGTAGATGAGTCAGTGAGGATGAGTAAGCGCTGGAATGTATTGTAAGATGCTGAGCTCCTTTGAACTGACACATGGAGGGCCAATTTACACAACAGAGCAAACGCAGGTCATCAGATGCATTTGTCGCTCTTCTAACTACAAGATATGACCCGCTGTGAGGTTTCGTTATTAGCTTCTAGTGGAGCCTATTTGGTCTGAAATATTATGGATTACAGACAAAAGTCAATACCATGTACAACAATGACCTGTGTGTGATTGTTATATTTACATTTTTGCCTCCCTTTGCCACCAATTTATCACAGACACTGCAGTTTATGTGTCATTAAACTCATCTCTATCTGTATCCCGTTTTACACCAGGAGACACATAGTAACAGCAGTTGAATAGGATTCCATTTACCCAAGGTCAAGCAATCATGGCCAGTGTATCTTTCAATAATTGGATTTCCTCTTCAGAAACAAAAGGAAATCTAGTGGTTAATAGATTTTCCTCTTAAAATAGAGGAATTAAAACTGAATTTCAAGGCTTAAAAATGCAGTAAGTAAAAATGTTTTTTTTTGCCATTGTCAGGTAGAAAACAAAAATCAATCAGGTTTATTTGACTTTTTTTCTTATTTGGCTTATCTGTTTTGGCATTGAAAAAGAAAAACACCTTGAAATTAAATTTTAATGTGTCTACTTTAAAATGAAACTGAATTAACCACTAGCTTTTCTTTTGTTCTTTTGTTATTGAAAAGAAAATCCAATGACCAAAGATACACTGACCAATCACCAACTATTACTTCAACTACAATTTTCTTTCTAGCATATAAGGGAGTTTTCACTAAACAATCAAACCTGTAACAAAGACAAAAATAAGTGGAAATCAAATCAAATTAGCTTTATTTGTCACATACTCACTCATGCATTGTACAATATGCAAAATTGTGTCACTTCTCTGGATACTTAACCAGACAACAAAAGGACAACAGTATAAATAAAACAAATAGCAAGTTTACGATGAAGGAGTCAAGGATTCAACTAAAGTTTATTGTCATTCAAGTCAGAGAAAAGAATGAAAATATATCCAGAGGACCTGTATTAATTAATATTAAATATTAATTACGATAAAATGAACTAAAATCTCAGGCTCTCATGATTGCAATAATTTAAAAGAAATAAAATAGCTAAAAACTAAGAAATACAAGAATGTAACATAAATGTAAAGTGTATTATATGCGCATAAAGTGAATTGTATGTGTTTACTACAATGTGCAGTTGTAAGAATAAAAGAAATAAGTCAGTGTTTGTTGAGGCTGAGGAAAGAAGCTCCTAACCTTCAGCCTCCTTAAAGCAGCAGTGACTTATTTTTTCTTCTTTTTTTTTTTTGTTTATTGGCCATAAAAGTCCATAAAAACAGTATAAACGTGGCAGGGATGACACAAAAAAAACATTTATGCATGTTTCTATTGTGGTCCCTGACAACAGTGAGTGGGTTCTGCAGTGTCTGGTATAAATGTCCTGTAGGTTTGGGAGGGTGAGTAAATGACCCCCCTGATCAAACCTGCTCCCCATCCAGCTGATGAAAAAGATATTCTACTGTGAAAAGGAAGATTCAGTGAATACATGTGGGTGCCTTATCTGTAATATCTGTGAGAGGAAATGAAAATGTACAGCCAAATGTAATACAGCAAGGTTCCCAAGGATCCTTGAAAAGTCTTAAAAGGCATTGAATTCATTGTTCTAAAAATAAGGCTTTGAATTTGAATTGAATTTTCAAAAGTCTTAAAAATTTGGACACATTAGTAAGATTTATGTTATTGAAATAAAAACGTATTTGTTAACATTTAGGCTGTTTATATTACAAAAAATAATTTAGGGTGAGTAGAAAATGAGGGTGTAGTATTCCTTTAACTTAGTTTTTTTGCAAGTGTGTGTTTATATGGTGTGTGTGTGTGTGTGTGTGTGTTATATATAAACATTTTCAAAGTTTGATGCAAATGGTTCATAAATGTAGCAACAACTGGACCAAAAAGTCATGTTCTATTTAAAATAAACACTGACTCCAGGTAATTCATCTGGTGTTTTTTTCCCTTTTCAATTTTGGTTCATTGTCGGCTTGGTCTTAAATTTTAAAAAAGTCTTAAAAAGTCTTGAATATAATTTACCCTGAGCTGTAGGAACCCTGTACAGACTAACAGTGATTTTACCACTAGCAAAAAGACACTTATTTTATTTATATTCAATACACTGATTCCAAACTCCAAACTATGCACAAGTCAATATATGTTCATCTGATTTTAAACACTCTAGCAGTAAAACTATTGGTTGAATTCATACTATATTTGGATTATACAGGGTGTCCCATATGTCTCCATACACAGGAAAAATAAATGTTTCTTGACATAAACTATGCTCTACATGACTGCTGCCATTTCAATCCATTGCTATTTATTCACAAACATTTTTTGAGTTACTGAAATAAATAGAAAGAAATACATCTTAGAACCATATCTGTACAAAATGTATTATATCTCCTATGTTTAGAGACTTGTGGAACACCCAGAATAGATTTCATTACAATTTGGGAACAGTAGATCAAAGTTAAAATATTTTATGAATTTTTAAACTCTTTTTTCCAACCTTTTACTTATAATTGGCAACGTTTCACATGTCCATAGCAGCAAAACTATTGGTTGAATTCATACCTTTATCAGGTTTATAGATTTTTATTGATGTAGAATAAATGTGATTACATTTTGGGGAAAGTAGCTTTAAGGTTTTTTTTTTGTTTGTTTGTTTTTTTTTAAAGATTTTTAAAAACTTTTTCTCTCTCATTTAGTTATAAAGGGTGACATTTCAAATTAAAAGCATCAATTTTGTTACAATTTACTCCAAACTTGGTAAATATATAGAGGCAATTGATATGCTGACATCAGCACATACACAGACATGATGACATCAGCTGGATCGATGCCAAAATAAGCTACAACATGTGTGAGGGGTGGGGTTGGTTGTGCCTGGCAACACTCGTTTATTTGTTTAAAATGGATTCTCATTAGTTGCTACTCAGCTAACAGCCAGTTTTCCTGAGGTCCATCACTTAAAATAATGTACATCATTTTAATGCATACAAATAGAGAAGTTTACATAATATAGACTATAGTGTCCTTTAAAAAAAACAATTTTAACCTATACAAATGTATGGAAACTTACAAATGTATTTCAAATTTAGACAGGTCTGCTGTTAGACTTTTCTTTAGAGTAATTTAAAAAGTTCTGATATATCTTATATATATATATATATATATATATATATATATATATATATATATATATATATATATATATATATATATATATATATATATATATATATTTTTTTTTTTTTTTTTTTTTTTTTTTATTCCATTGCACAAAGCCACCTATTCCACTGACTGGCAGCTCTATACAAGACTGATTACTGTACTGCAGAGCACATGTTCAAGCTGCAGAAACAAGTCTTTCACCCTTTGTCCATTTCCTGTTTGAATAACCATGTCTATTATCCACATAAAACTCTAGGCTTCATATTGATGTACACTATATATAAAAAAAAAAGACCAGGACATTCTTTCATAAATTCTTAACATGTAGAAGGAAAGAGTTATGTGCATACTACAGTATATACACATTTTTATAGTCATATAGATGATTATTCTTTTTTTCTTTTAAATAAATCCCATTTAATTGTGACTGTGTATTGATTTCTCACATTTCTAAACCAAGGAAACGAGCCTAAAGAAAGTAACTATGCCCTTAGAATTTGTCAAAAGAATTACCCTCTTTTATAAAGAATTAAAAGCTCTATTGAGGTCCATTGTTAGTGGGTAACAGTCTCTATTTGTCTGAGTCAAGTCTCAGATATCGGTGACCTGGGAATCTAAATCACCTCGTGTTCTGCTTTCATCCAGTAGCAAACAGCCCATCAAACACAAGTGTAATGTGTGTGCATTGTCTCCGTGCATGAACCTCTCTGCAGTGTCTTTATGAGCAGGTGAAGCTGTGTAAAATATACTGACATGTTTTGCTTTATATGTGACGAATATGGACCAATTAATGTCGGTTCATACAGAAGGAAACTGTCACAACCACTAAGCACAAGTGAGTCTGACACCGTTTTGAAGAATTCAAGTCAAGCTTTATTCTTCACTATTCTGACACTCATATATAGAAGTACATTTGACTGTGTTAGCTCATATGTTCAGATTGTGAAGACGTGATAAAAGGTGGTGCACAAATGTAGTTTTTTTGTTGTCGTTTTGTTTTTCTGGTTTCAGATTTAGAATCCACATCATAATTTAGTCACGATCAGAAATGTTTCCTAAATGAAACAAAAACTTGTATTTGTCATCACACTGCAACAAATTTAACTCTTAACAAATGTGGGTTTTTTTCTCATTTGTAGTCCAGATATCTCATCACGTTTGGCCTTTGTATTATATTGAAAATGAATTACATTGATTATGTTGTGGGTCATTTTGACCCGCACTGTATAAATCCATTCAAAGCAGTAAAAAGCCAATTTTAATCTAATAACTACTTTATTTTAGATGATATAAACATTTAGAATAGAGACATGCTAAAAATGTTTGTATTATTTCAACACTGCATTTAAGAGCTAATTTGTTAAAGTCTTTTCCTCTTCACAAACACATTTTCTTTCATTTTTCTTTCTTTTCATTTTCATACATGTGTTTCCATTGGATCCTCCTCCAGGTAACTTTACAGCTTACACCTGCGTATTCTAAAATACAATCAAAATACTAATAATTTGGCAATCAAAATACAGTAGATGATTTGGGGCAGCCATGGCTCAGTTGGTAGAGCAGGTTGTCTAGTAACCTAGTTCGAATCCCGTTCTGTCCTAGTCAGTCTGTTGTGTCCTTGGGCAAGACCTCCCTTGCCCCCAGTGTCACTCATACTGGTGTACGAATGTTTGGTGGTGATCAGAGGTAGGTAGGCGCAAAATGGCTGCCACGCTTCTGTCAGTCAACTGTGGCTACATATGTAGTTTACCACCACCAGAGGGAGCATGTGGGAGTGAATGAATAATGGGTCACTAATCTGAAGCGCTTTGAGTGGCCAAAAAAGCACTATATAAATCCAATCCATTAGGAGGGTCTTGCCCAAGGACACAACAGACCAACTAGGACAGAGTGGGATTCAAACCACCAACCCTTCATTTACTGGACAACCTGCTCTACCAACTGAGCCATAGCCGTCCCAAATGATCAACTGTAGTTTGACACTAAAGTATCTGGGTCAAAGTATTCAACCTGTGCACAGATGTTCCATGACACACCAGAGTGTTCAGAATTTACTCACCAGTTCATTATCCTAGAAAAGCAAAAGTCACAAAATGTCATGAAGAAAAAGCAAAGATAACCAGTACTTTGGTCAACACGAAAACTGAAATTGGTCAAATTGACCTTTAACATAATACGAGGGTTAAAATGAGACATAGTTACCAAATGAGTAACTTTTCAGTGAAATATAAATAACATTTTTTTAGACAATAGAACTGGAAAATCTTATTTCAAGAAATTTTATCAACATAATTTTCATAAAATCTATGTGAAAATCACAAATCAATTAACAAGTAGTTTTTCTTTTGTTTCCGAAAAGAAAATCAAATTACCAAAACATACACTAACCTAAAGGAATACGTACAAATGGGGTTAATATAATATTCGAGTAAACGAAAAAGTTCTAATGCTTTTTAAAACATTACATATTTAGTATGATTTGCAAAACAGTTCTCAAAATGTATTTATTAGATTTGTCTTGTTGCTGGATAATTGATGTAACAAATTTTTTAGATTTGGATACATTTAGTAATTTTTCATTAAATCAAAGACACTTTTACATGTATATCACTTGTGCATAATGCAACAAAACTATGTAAAAGATGCAAAATTAGGTGGACGTGCAAAATAATTAAAAGCAGTGACTTCAGTTGTGCTACTTTTTTTTATTACTGTCCTTATTTTTTGCATTTCTGTTCCATTTCTTGGACTGAAAATGTGGTTAAATCTTAAATACGTTTTACTCAGTGTTTGCTAAAACCATATTTAACCCATTTTATTGAGTAAATGTAGGTGGGTCTGACTTGGCCCCAGTCTTTTTATAGTGGGAAACATTCATCATTTTGTTTTGTCTCACTACTTTGTTATCTAAATTTGGTTTCCTGGTTTGTGTCTGGATCCTCCACCTACACCACATACCCTCCTTTGTGTGAGAGTATGAGGTCTGTCCCATTTCTTTGCCCTGACCCAGTTGTCTCACCCATAGAGCGGACACACTCACACACCCTTGGGTGCCCTGTAGGCAGGTGGAAGGTGTCCTGTCCATGTTTCCTCCACCATCTGCTGCTTCCAACCCTAGAGTTGGCCTCCCCAACTAGGCCAGCGACTGTACCAGAACCCCCCCTCCCAAACACACACACACACACACACACTAACCCCCCCACCCCCTTCCCTCCACTGTCCTTTGGGTTCTACTGTATTCCTTTTGTACTGTCCCCCTGTCTAAGTGTCAGAAGGCTTACATGATGATAAGGATGAAGATGAGGATGATGGTGGTGACATGGTAGCTAATGTTATATGATCTGTTGTGAACTCAGCAATTTAAGAAATACATAAGTAACACCTAGATGCATTTGGTGACACTGATGCAATTATTACACCTCGTTAGCGTTAGAGTATAACTGTCTAAGTCATATGTCATGGACAAAAGTACTGGTGTACAGGTGTTTTGTGTTTTTTCTAACAGTGGTCTGGGATACAAAACAATAATTATAAATATTATAATGTGTGACCCTCCAACACAAACCCAGTGGTTCAGTCTCACAACAGTATTTTTAGCTCCAGCCTCAAATACGTTATATGGGTCAAAATTATCGAATTTGAATTTTATGCATAAAATCCAAGTAAAATGTCTCCTGAACACTTCTAACTATGAGTTTTTGTGAAATTCCTACCGTAAGTGTTTCGAATCATGCTTTTTAGGAAGAACAACAACTGATTCTGACAGTAATTAAGTCTAAAACAAAGAAAAATCGACTCAAAACACGGCTTTCCTTGGCGCTTGCCTTAGATATTTCCTGTCATGTTTGGTACCGTTGGAAAGATCGGGATTCCCTCTAGACAACCCTTAAATAGAAATGTACATAATTTTATATTTGAAACAATGGGAGGCCTCAGAACAAAGCCTTCTCCAGTAAACTAAATCCCTTGTTGCTATGGCGATGTTGAAAAACAGCCTCTGATTGGTTGAATTAGTGTCACACAAACATTTTTAATAAGCTTTCAGATAAATATAAAATCTGAATTTCTGAAATTTGACCCAAGTGACTGGTTTCATTGTGATAAATATCATTACATTGGTTAGTTTGGTTTAAATTGTTTTCATCATTGTCTAAACCCGCTTTATCCTCACTCGGGTCATGAGGGTCACTGGGGGCCTAATCCAGCTATAATGGGTGAAGGCGGGGTACACCCTGTATGAGTTCGCATGGCTGAACATATATAAACTGTTATCGTTGTTTCTAAAATGCTGCAGAATTGGATTTTACTTATTTTCTCATAAGGTTGATTTGGATTTTTAGTCACGATTATTATTTTAAATGTTCTATCTCCAAATTTCTAAAATGTTTTTAATGTTCTTACTGTAAATAATTATTTTCTACCACAAATAATCATCTAATTTCTTGACCTTTCACTGAGGAAGAAAAATCTATTAAACTTTAATGGAATACTGATGTTTATAAACTACATCATGGCTACAGCTTTAACATGTTTTATTCATTCTGATTTGAGATTAAAAAACCATCAATATTAAGAATTAATATGATATTTATCCTGATATAAAACTAGACTTGCACCATCAGGAGTGATGGCTAGAGGTATATCACCCCCAGTAACACCCCCAAATCCTGAATGATGTCAAGATGTGAGGCATCCCCAGGTCATGACCTTTCATCCCCAGGTCATGACCTTTCATTTGAATTTGATTTGAAGTCATTCAGACAAATAGTTCCAGATATATGGACAAAAGAGTTTTTAGTTCTGTTAAACTTCCAGAAATTTTAAAGAAATGTTCCCGAGATAATTATCACTTTTTTTACTTAATTAAAGACTTTTCATCTTAATTTAAGCACAATAAATAAATAAATAAATAAATAAATAAATCTGCTAATGGAACAAGTGAAAATGATCTTGGTAAAAAAAACTCTTGAAAAAAGATTTTTTCAGATCTACTGATTAAAAATAAGTTCTTATATTTCACTGAAACGTTACTCTTTAGGTGATTGTCTTATTTTTATTGCAATGAGATATTTTAACTAGAAATGAGAAAAATACACTTGATAAGATTTGGATTTTTGTACCTGTTCCAATCCTAACCAGTCTGTTTTCTTTTCCTCTAATAACTGTATTATTTACAAAAATCCAAGCAAACTCCATAGTGTTCTCACTGACGAAAGCCTGACGCTCAAACATGTCAGAATTATTTGGTTTTAATTTGTTGTTTTGCTTTTGAATTTAGTTTAATTTAATGCTGTCAAACATGCATTAATTCCGATTAATCCATCATCATGATTGATCTGAATAAATATGTGAACATAATTAACCTATCTGCAGCAGAAAGACTGTGAGTGCCTCTGCCAGGCAGTTTGTCCAAGTAGAGTTAGTGTAGCGCATGAACAAATGGGCAGTTGTTCTGATAGTAACAGGCAGCAGAACCAACCTATAAAGATGGAAGACACTAAACTGCATGTTGACCTCTGAGGACAAAAACAACAGTTGTTTCAAGTTGTTTTGTTGAAACTCTTGAAGGTTTTTAATAAACACATTAAGTACATAGAAAAAAGTTTTTGGAAACGTCATGCATTTATAATATATTACATTAAAAATCATTCTTAAGTCACTGAAATCTACCAAATATCGTTCCCTTCTCCAAACCCACATGCTCCCTTCTGCACATGTTCTGTTCTGTCAAGGTTAAAACTAAATGTTTCAGCTGAAAAACATCCATAATATACAGTAACATGTTGAAACTGTCAATAATTACCTCCACCAATGAGGTTATGTTTGTCTGTCTGATAAGTTAACAAGATAAGTCACAAATTTATGGACAGATTTTGATGACATTTTCAGGATGTGTTGGGAGTGTCAGAAGGAACGAAGGATTACATTTTGGTGGTGATCCAGAAGAGATCCTGGATTCTGGATCACTTTCAAATGTATCCTCCCTTTACCGCTGTGTAACATTTCATAGTGATCCACAATTCAGGATCACCACCAAAATGTAATCATTTGTTTCTTGTGACACTCCCATCTCATTCTGAAAATGTCTTCAAAATCCACCCATAAGTTTTTGAATTATCTTGACCCACCCACCCAGGATCACCACCTAAATCTAATCATTTCCAGATCAACCCATTACCAACTTACCCTGAAAATGTCATCAAGATCCATCCAGAACTTTTTCAGTTATCTTGCTAACTGACAGACTGACAGACAGACAGACTGACAGACAGACAGACAGACAGACAGACTGACAGACAGACAGACAGACAGACTGACAGACTGACAGACAGACAGACTGACAGACAGACAGACAGACAGACAGACAGACAGACTGACAGACAGACAGACAGACTGACAGACAGACAGACAGACAGACTGACAGACAGACAGACAGACAGACAGACAGACAGACAGACTGACAGACAGACAGACAGACAGACAGACAGACAGACAGACAGACAGACTGACAGACAGACAGACAGACAGACTGACAGACAGACAGACAGACAGACAGACTGACAGACAGACGGACAGACAGACTGACTGACTGACAGACAGACAGACTGACTGACAGACAGACAGACAGACAGACTGACAGACAGACAGACAGACAGACTGACAGACAGACAGACAGACAGACAGACAGACTGACAGACAGACAGACAGACAGACAGATAGACAGGCAAAAACCTAACCTCCTTGGTAGACCTTCATTTGAATGGGGGAGGTCTGCACTTTTCTAGTTTAGTTTTTTTTTTTTAATTATTATTAACAACAAACTAAACAAAAAAAATCATTTGCATCTGTTTGTTTGATGCAGCCACAAGTTTTGAAACACAAAAAAAATATTTTTTTTTGCAAATATTTCACAATAATATATTCTCACTACAGTATAGTCTGTTCTTTCTTGCTTATTCACAATGAAATATGATTAATATATATTAAAAAAATAATGATATTTAAATGAAATGAACCTTCAGAAACCCTGTGATTAATCTGATTAAATATTTGAAGCACAAGTTGAATTGATCATCTGTATGTTTCCCCCTGTTGACACAGAGTGATCATGAGCAGATGATTCACACCACATATTAAATCTATAGTGTCGACAGCAGGAGGGAGAAATGGAAATATTAAGAGCTTAAGGCATCCTGGTGACTGCACCACACATACGTTATATTGAACATGATACAGTATATGTCATAATATGTCCTGATACAGCATGTTTAATATGTTTTCATGCTCTATTCCTATTGATACATTGAAATAATTCAGGTAAATGCAGTTCTTCATCTTTTCAGTGCAGTTTACATGTTTGATTTGGATGTTCAGAAGCTCCATAGTTAACATGGCAAAACTGACATATTTTATTTTTTACGGGTGCTTGTTTTCATGTTCAGTTAATGATGTACTTCACTGAAAATATCCTTTTTTCTTCTGTTTTCACTTTTTCATATAATAATCTTTGAATTTACTCTGAGCTTTTATACACGTGTACATAAATCAGCCATTTAAACACAGAAAAAATAAGTCTTTAATGATTAAATAAAATTGGAATGAAAACCAGCAACATGTTCCCATTGAAGAAATAATAACTCTCACTGTGGGAAGTTTGTTAGGAGCAGCGTGTTACATCCAAAACATAACAAACAACAAAATAGTGCTAAAATCTAAGAACACATTCATACATCAGCCAGATATCAGTGTTGGGGAATATTTGCTGATATGAGCCACGATTGGCTTCGATATAAAACATTTTTCACTAATGGCAGTGTCTGGTATTTTGTTCTGTGTTATACCAAAGGTTTTACATCAGTTTGTGTCTTTTAATCTATATTCATTAATAGAATAGAATAGAATAGAATAGAATAGAATAGAATAGAATAGAATAGAATAGAATAGAATAGAATAGAATACTCCTTTATTGATCCCACAATTGGGACATTGCTTAAATATATTAAATAAAATATAATTACTTTACAATACCAACTATTTTTACATTGTTTCTCAATGATAATGTAATGATTTCTTTGTTAACAATGAATCATGACACTAAATAAAATAGAGAAACAAAAATTAAAACAATTTGCATCAACTATCAACCAAAATTACATTTTAACCCATAAATCCACCATTAATCTAAAGCATTTACTGGTGTAAAACATTTAATAACTGTTGATCCACTGATCATATCAATACATGGTCATCAGTTATGACCCATTTGGACGTTCAAAGATGTTGTTACCATGGAAACACTATCATCTTCTGTAACATTGCTTCAACAGTAAAATAAAAAAAAAACCATGGAGTTGGATCAATGACAGTGGATGGACACCGTTGGTTAATATTTTGTTGATGACATATTTTTTTGCAAAGAAAGTCAATTTTGTTTGTTAAATTTAGTGTTAGTTTTTATAACCATCCACACAATCAGTGAACTGAACAGTCAGAGTCCCAGTACAACCTTAGAGGAACCTGTATGTTCAAGAAATCACATGCAAGACCAAGATAAAAAAGCAAATTCACATCTGTAACTGGAGAGTTAATTATGGAATAACCTGGATACAGAATTAAAAACATCCACTTCAGTCACTGCATTTAAAAAGATATTTAAAATTAAGGTGTTCAATAAATATAAAACATTAATATAAAGTAAGCCAATTAGCATTAATCTAAGATTTTGCTTAGATTAAAGAATTCGTATTAGTATATTATTGTTTAACACTGTGCTATTTTATTATCTTGCTTGTTTATGCAGCGTTCTTTCTTGTAAATAAGGTAGGCATAAACCAGCTGTTGCTTCGCCTACACCTTTTTGCTCATGGAGATCTGAACTGTATGTATGTATATATTATATTCTGTTAAATGGATGAATAAATTACTACTACTACTACTATCATTTAAAATATTTACTGAAGAAATGCAAAATAAAGAGGATAATATTTCAATAAATGGTGATAAATCACTTAGGAAAGGATAAATATAGAGACAAATTCATTTGCGAACCACAACAAAATCTTACCTTCTAAAATCTAAAAAGCTACAGTAGGTGCACATGCAAATGATGCACACAGTAACATGTGAATCAGAGCAGGATTTGACACTTCGATTTTTCTTCTTCAAGCGCTGCTCTGAATTTATGACACTGTGTATGTCAGTGCAAATGGTTTTAAGGAGATTTTTTCTAAAACCACCAACAAGTGAAGGAATGAGGTTCTCAAAGATACACATGGTGTTAAAAATGGAAAGCAGAACATGAGAGAGAGAGAGACAGAGACAGAGAGAGAGAAAGAAAGAGAGAGAGAGAGAGAGAGAGAGAGAGAGAGAGAGAGAGAGAAAGAAAGAAAGAGAGAGAGAGAGAGAGAGATTGGTGAGGGGATTTATGACCATCCAAGGCTCACTTTGTCATTCCAACCTTATTATGTGACTGCTGAGAGTCATAGAGCTATATATAGATGTCTATAGTGTAAAGGACAGGCGGTACCTAAACACACATGCACAAAACACACACACTCACACACACACGCCCTGCTCTCTTTTCCCTTTACCCGGTTGTCAGAGTAGTGAATGATGTCATCGTTGCAAGCTGGCAGCACTGTTCTGCTTTTATGAAGAAAACAGCATGGACTGCTCTGACGTTCACCACTGCAAGGTTACATGGATGTAACACAGACTAGATGTGTTCACCTCAATATTAATCTGCATGTTTGGAAAGATAAAGTCAGAAACTACACTGGACAAACAATGAGACAATGTCAGATGATGTCCAGTCTTAGATAATACATGGGTGTCAGTATAGAGTCTATATGTGGATCTATCAATACATTCATGTACTGATGCAAGAGAACTTTCCATTGAGTTATCAGCTCAATAAAAACACACACACACACACACACACACACACACACACACAGACATATATATGTATATATATATATATATATATATAGATATCCATTCAGGAGGTGCATATTTAAATAAACACAAAGACTTGTAATCAAGCTTTTGAATAAAAACATCATTTTTTATTTTATTTCATTTTTTTTTACTTTTTCTTTGTGAAGACCAGAGCGATCACATTCAAGGAGCATGGTGGCACAGTTCCTGACTCAAACAAAGAGCTCATATGTTTTTCTTTGTGGTGAAGCTGCTGTGAACCATCGGCAGCTCCATACTGACATCTAGTGAGATTTCTGCCACAGTGTCCGTCAGTGCAGATTTAACATGACTGAGTATCATCAATACCTGAAGCAGCCAATGTTTCATTGACATCTAGTGAAGTCCCCACAAGGGTCTGGAATGGCTGGAGTACATTTGTGTTTATTCTGCAGAGATTATGGGATATAATGATGCTGAAAATAACCTGAGTGGTCCAGTTAAAAACTAATGTTCCTCTCAGAAAAAAAAAATACACAGGGTTGTGTGATTCATTACAAGTAGGTACAGAATAAATGCACCACTAAATCCTAAAAACAACTGGTGCTAGGCTGCTCTTTTTTATTTTTTTTTTTTTTTACTTTAGCGCCAAGATTAAACAAAATAAATAAATATATTAAAATAAAACAAAAATTCAGAATTTTAGTTTATTTTGAACATGCAACAAAACATACTAATCCTAAACAAAGAAACAAAACCTATACATGAAAACAAAATATAACTTAATTTGCATATTCGAAAAGGAGTGGGAGGAAATCAAATTACGTTCCAATTTTTGGATTTATTCACAATGTTGTGGATCTGGATTTTTGTCAGTGATGCGTAGATAATAAAGGTTGTGTATATATATTCAAATGTACTTTGCATAGATATATGCATTCATTACATTTAAACACTGTGTTTAGAATATGATATACATAATATAACAATTACGTATAATGCATTTGGAATACATTTAGTTTATTTATAAAATGAACCCAGAATGATGATTGAGAAATGTGTCACTTTCTAAATATTCACACTGAATGAAACATTTTCACACATTTTCCTGAAAATACAACTAATTATCAACCCAAAAATGTGAAGTTTGATGGAGATTATTGTAATAAAATGTTTTGACTAAATATGAACTTTCCTTTGATTTCAACTTATAGTGACTGCGTTATATCCTCTTCAGACCCAGCGATATATTTGTGTAAAAGAGACAAGATTTTCACAGCTTTACTGAAATTAAAAAAAATTGTGTTCACTGCAAATGACACTTTATAAAGAAAACAAAAAAATGCATCTGAAAAAAAAACTGTTGCATTGTGCTGTTTCCAATAAAGGCAATTACTTCATGTAAAAAAAAATCCAAAACTTGTACTTTCCTTGGTCTCAGGATATATTTATTATCTTTTCAAATTGTCATTCAAATCACAGCTGTAATAACTGCATTAAAATGTTAGTAACTGATAATCTAATTTAGTATTTTGATTTTTTTTTAAAAACTTGTATCAGTCGATCCTTAATAATAATAATAATAATAATAATAATAATAATAATAATAATAATAATAATAATAATAATAATAATAATAATAATAATAATAATAATAATAATAATAATAATAATAATAATAATAATATATTTATTCTAATAATATAAACACTTCAATATAACACATTAGTGTCTTTGTGATACAGTAAAGCACCATTTAGGACTTAGAAGGCATTTGTGCTACTTTGGAGGGTGTTTGGGAGAATTTTTCGACTAATGTGACTAATCACACAGGCTGTCAGCTGGTCTGGTGTTAGAAAACGGCAACCCGATTGGTCCAGAACGATCACGTGATGAGGAAAATGCTTTACCACGAAATCTCTGGGTGCGAAGAATTGACAGAATTTTAATGTGAGAACTTTTTTCACTACACTTAAGAGTACTCGTTTTTAATTTTAAAGGACATATTTCATAGTTCAGAGACGTCGGACCCTGATCGATACGGCCTGATCTATGTTTCTTTTCTCAAGTAATGCCTGCGGATGCGGTGATGACGTATTTGGCAGTTATGTCATTTGTGGGAAGTCGTAGGCTAGCTGTAAACCATACTTGTCATTTTTGAAGTCGTACTATCGTCGTACAAATACACACAGATATCCAATATCTGGATACAAATCTATTGACAGCTATCTTAGTAATAGTCACGCGTGTGCAATACATTATCCCGTTTATTCTACGGGTTATTGCATCTTATTAATGCTACTACTCTAACAGATTGGATAAAATTGCCGTTACAACGCAGCGAATATTTACTTTCAAAGTGGCCGAACTACCTGCGGAGTGATATGGTACAGTGAATCTGAAGTGACAAAACTCGTTGTCATCGGCAACGGGCGTTAATGGCGCAGCGGGCGGTTATAGAAGGAAAAAAAATCCGCCCGCAGAACGCTGGGTTACGTTCATTCAAAGTGAACGGGAGCCTTCGCAACATTCTAGAGGGCCGTAGAATAAAACCATAAAAATAACCTTAAGGTTTTATCTCTGTTATGACAAGACGTTTGTTTTTCCCGCGCCACATTATCCACCCTCAGGTGAAGCTGCCCTTTCCAGTGGACCAGATCACCAACCTGCCGCGCAATGACTTCCAGATCCTCATCAAGATGCACAAGCTGACCTCAGAACAGCTCGAGTTCATCCATGACATTCGCCGCCGCAGCAAAAACCGCATCGCCGCCCAACGCTGTCGCAAGAGGAAGCTGGACTGCATCCAGAATCTGGAGAGTGAGATCCGCAAACTGGTATGATCACGTAGAACACACACACACACACACACACACACACACACACGGTCCCCTTATTGATTTATTGACCTTCTCACTTTCTGACCTCTGTGAAATGTTGTCATACTCTGTGATGTGACTCCCATTACACACAGTATCACTACAGATGATCATCAGACTGTAGAGAATCTGTATAATATATATTATATTCAACTGATTTACTGTCTTTATGTCACAGATCACTAACTCAGGGATCATGGACTGAAGTTTACGATTAGAACATGATCACAGCTTTAAAATCCTAAAACATTAGAAGATAAGATAAGATGTAACCCATAATGACTGATTTAAACAGTTGAATACATGTTAATGCATAAATATTATCAATCCATGTCAAGAATTGGTATAAAACACTGTTTTTCCTTTTTTCATGGTCATCAGATATGACCCATTTGGATGTTCAGAAGCTCTGTAGTTGCTGTGGAAACATTATTTCCTAAACATTGATTCACCAGTAAAAACCCATCTGAGCTTTTATAAACATCTATATTTTCAGTAAATTAAGGACAGGAAAATATCTGATTTCCACAGAATTAATGCAATGTAAAGAAAATACCATTATAACAAATGGTGGTTAGTTACTTAAGAATTTGGGAACTGACACAAAAGTAGCACTGGGTCTTTATGTGGGATAAGATAAGATAAGACTTTATTTATGCCATTGTGGGGAAATATCACAGTTAACAGTCGTGACAAACAACAAGCAAGCAGAGAGAAAAAGACAGATAGAAAATCCACAAACTAATGAAAAATACAATGTAAAGAGAAACATAGGTGTGGCAAATATATTATTATAGCATAATTAATACACAAGGCAATTCACAGTGCTTTACAAAAATGGAAAAGAGGTTAAAAACACACAATGACAGTGAAAATATAATGAATAAAACATAAAGAACTACAAAAGCACTTGGAAAGTGCAGACCTCGTTCCCACCCCCGACTTACCGATGTCACCCCCCCCTCCACTAATCACTACCAAAATGTTATCATTTGTTCCTTGTGCCAGTATCAACATTTCCTGAAAACTTCATGGAAATCCATCCATAACTTTATCTTGCTAACAAACAGACAGAAACCCTGGTGAAAACAGAACATCTGCCATTCCATGTCAGCAGTAATAATCAAATAAAATAAAAGGTTAGAGTGCAGATTGAACCCTTTCAGTGTTTCTCTGCACTGTTGAACAGTACCATTTTCAGCCTGGACTGGAACACAGTCTGTCTCACTCTTCCAGAGTTTAGCTGCATGGACCAAAATACAGCTTCATTGCATGTCACCAGGATGTACTGGAATGGACTGCTTAGTGATAGACAAACAGACAGACAGACTTTGTTGTCATCATACAACAATGTACAATGATATATGAACATGTCCTTTCAGTAAGTACAACAATAGATGACTAAAATTAATATTATTAATAATAATAAATGAGTAATAAAAGATGTACGTAATCTGTGAATAAAAACACACACACACACATATATATATATATATATATATATATATAGCTCATGCCTGTCCTCAAGCCACGCCCGTTTTTGGCTACATTCCTTCTTGTATTTGTCGGCTGATCCGTCTGTTTTGTCACTACAGGTGTGTGAGAAGGAGAAGCTGCTGAGTGAGCGTAACCAGCTGAAGGTCTGCATGTCCGAGCTGTGGCAGAACCTCTCTTTCCTGTCGCAGCAGGTGTGCAGGGAGGTGCAGGGCAGCCAGCCGCCTCCCGTCTCCGCCAGCATCGACCTCACATCCAACCCGCCGTCACCCTCCTCGGACCGCGGCCCTTCCCCCCGGACGAGGTCACCGGCCGAGGCTGGGCGTTTGTCTGAAGCGGGCACTACTCCTGGACCGCTGGAGGAGAGCCACTCGGGCGTGCAGGTGTCTGAGGACTGTCCACTGGTGCTGGGATCCACTGAGGAAGTATGTAGCCCCACTGTAACAGTGGATTTCTGTCAGGAGATGACTGACAAATGCACAACAGAGGAACAGCAGAGACACGACTGTACTTAGAGTCTGGTGGCAAAAAAAGTCTTGTATTTGACACTCTCATACTTGTCTATACCTTGATATCTGATGTATTTTGTCTTTTTGTAATGGATGACACACTGTCGTTGTCTCAGCAATACTGTTCAACAGGTATTTTTGGATTCGTGATACAACAAAAGCACTGGCAGCTCTCTTTCTATCTTTCTATCTCTCTCTCTCTTTCTGTCTCAACTTCTTCTTCCTGTCAGCTTCCCTCCCTTTTTGGTGCATCGTGGGAGGTTAAACTCAGGAATTACTCCGAATGTTCAGTAAAGTCATTGTTAACATATAGTACATGCTTTTTACTTCACAGTCCTGTTGAATCTTGATCATTACTCTGGTATTTGGTTCATATTTTCACTGTCAGCTGAATTAATTTTTTAAAGAAATTAATTAAAAAATTAAATATTGACTTTCCTTATATTGGATATATGTAAGGATCAATGTTATATTCACACCTGTGTGTTTTATACCCTTCTGGAGCCAGAATGTGGTTAGCTTAGCTTATTGTAAAGGCTCCTAACAATAGGAAGAAGCTATGCTAACTCCTAACAATGAGAAGTAGCGAGGCTAACTTCTAACAATAGGAAGAAGCTATGCTAACTCTTGTGTAAAACGTTTGATTAAATAAACCTTTGTTCCAGCTGGGAATATTCTCTCAAAATAATAGAATCTTTTAGTTTAGGTTTTATTTATTATTTTTTCTTATTTGATTTTTCATCAGTCTGAACTGTAAACTGCACTTAGCTCCCACAATAATATACTAAAAGCCACTGTTAGCTTACCGTATATTATTAACTGATGTGACTGATGAAAGTATATGTAATACATTCAAAAATAATTGTCTATTCAACATCTAGTAGTAACAGAAAACATTACATTCAGTATTTTTAAACTAAATAAACTGACAAAAATTGTTCAGAAATACAGGTCACAGGTAATAATATTCTTGCTTTTTGTCCCAAAAATACATTAAAGGACAAATAATTGAAAGAGAAACAGATAATAAATTAAAGTATACAAATAAAGCAAAAAAAAATAGAGAAAGAATCTTTTGGAGCAGCATCATGACTGTGTCTCTGTTCTTAAATGTAACACATATAGGTCTATATATTTCATTTGTTCTCATCTCACTGTCAGAGTAAAATGGAATATTTCCCAAAATATAAAGTGTATCTTTATTTGAGTTGATGTAGTACATGATGTAAAATCCAAAAAGCTCCATTTTTGTTATGTAGCTTTTAAAATGACCCAGTAATTGTTGAGTGACACAGGACTTTAAAGTAAAATGTTACCAAAGGTGTGTATTTGTAAAATGCTACATTTGGTGAAATGGTCACATGAAGTGTCATTATGCAAAGCTTATTTCGTCAAAATTCACTTTCCTTTTTTTTTTTTTTTTTTTCTTTTTTTCTTTTTCCTTGTACTCAGATGGATGTTTTATGTTTTTTCTCCTGCCTTTGTTCATGTCTGTTCAAAGAAACAGAGCTACGTTACAAAGTCAAAGCACTTCTCAGCGCCTCCAAGAGGTGACACGTTCAATATGAGCAAATGTCTGGTAACATTGGCACTTAAGTCAAGTCGTAAGGATTAAAGATCATACTAGTGCTCATCTTTATTCATTCTCCTAATTCCATTTTCTTTTTATTTATACATATGGGGTATGGAAATGAACAATTATATGATAAGAAAAATAATAAATTTTTATTCTGGCAGTTATTTCATAAAATGAAATAGATGATTCCTGGCGAAAACTATGTAATCTACATTTTAATAACTAGTAAAAAAATATATATATATATATGTATGGTTTTAAGTTTAAACACTCCCTGTTTTGTTAGTTGTTGTTTATAAAAACAAGACTCTCTTTGCACGTACAATCATACAAACACACAAATGTGTGAATACAGACACAAACTATTACAGTCATCCTGGACATTGCATTGTTTTCCCCAAACTTTTTGTAGGATATTATGTCTCAAATGTGTGTGGCATAAAAGTACAGTTATTACAATGCACATAAAAAGGTTAAATGAGTCAAAAAGTAAATGTTGCAGCTGTTTAGAGTTACATTATATTTAATATAAACCTGTAACAGAATACAGAGCAAACAGTTCAGAATATTTTGTAGCAGAATATTCTAACTATTCTCATTGTCTTTCTACTTTTATTGATGCATTTTTACCCCCAATGGGAAGGCAAGGGGTATTATTTTTAGTTTTGATTTGTTTGTTTCTTTGTTTGTTGACAATTTAGCAGCAAAACTATCAGTTGAATTCATAATAACTTGGGTTTATATAGATTACCAGTGACTCAGAATAAATGTGATTACAATTTGGGAACAGTAAGTCAAATTTATTATTATTTTCTTTAATCTATCCCCACCCCTCATTTATTTATAATGTCTCAAATATGCCTGTGCTGTTTGTGTCTATTCTGACATCAGCTGGATCAATGCCAAAATAAGCTACAATACGTGTGCGGGGGGTTGTTGTGCCTGGCACCACTTGTTTATCAGGGACTGAACCAGAAAGGCAAGGCCCTATTGTTTTTCACTTATTTTGTATTTTTATCTTTGTTTTCCTATTATTTGTACTAAATTACATAGCCCTCTCTCCAGGAAATCATAATGTTACTAAAATTAAAATTGATAATCTACATAGAAATAGAAATGGAAATGGAATATTCTAATATATATATATATATATATATATATATATATATATATATATATATATATATATATATATATATATATATATATATATATATGATATTTGCATATCTGCAGTTAATGTTCATGTAGCAGAGTGTAAAGAATGGAATGGATACAGAAACACTGGTATGGTCATTTAAACATCAACTTAAACAAGGCAGATTTTGTTTTGACTTGTCGTCCTATGTGTAACATGAATGGAGTGTTTGTACTTTCCACGTGTTTGCTGCGGAAAAAAAAACAACAACAACCCCAACTGAAAGTATTTGGTCTAACACACGAGCGTACAAGACACATACATTTAAAATGTTGGCACAAAATATGATAAAACATACAACGTTGAGGATTTGTTCCTGCAAATTTACTCTCCTAACAGTGTGGCGCTATGAAGTTCAATGATCCACACGAACACAATGGCACATTATTGATTTAGGGAGATGCCAAATTCATCTGCTGTTGAAAAGTCGATGGTGCAGGCACGTGGCAGGGGTGAGTGCTTGCTGTCTGATGTTACCGGCTGCACTCTTGGCCTCACAGTGGAACATGTTCATGCCTTTTGGATGCTAGGGCTGCTTGGGCTTCTTTTATCAACAGTATTAGGGTGAATTCACTTTTAGTACAGTGGTGGTCTAAAGAAGTGAGGTGCAATCCAAATAAAAATACAGCTCAGATTTATTAACGCTCAACAATTATCCACAATAATACAGAACAAAACAACTGCTAAGCCTGAGTCGCTGGAAGTAAAGCGATCCTACCAGGCGAGTCAGTGTTATCCCGATTAAAGTAAACACCCAGAGTACATTGGAAAAACACTGATCAGTGAATTTTAAGACTTCATCTCCTTAATGTGAACTTGCTAACTTATTTATTTGGAATCTTGTTGCTTGGGGATAGGGTCGGGGTGTAGAGGAAAATGCATAGATGTAAATTGTAGATCGCTCTCCGATAGAATTGATTTGATAATAGTTGTATTCTTAATTGTTTATAATTTTTGATCAAAGTCTTTATTTACGAGTCACACTTGCTTACTTCTGTACTTAAGTTGTTCTACTTTAACTTAAAAGGGGTGTGAGTATGTTTACAACTTTTTGTGTATTACTTGTTGTTTCTTTGTTTTGTAAAGATATAATTAAGTCCTGAGAATTAGGTTGTAGAGAAGCTGGTAAATTATTTTTTAATGTAAAATTGTCCATTCTTTTTTGAGACAAATAAGCATCTGACAAGTGCAGCTAAAATGTTGTTGCCTTAGAGGTTACAGAGGCCAAAAGATTTAGTAAGGGAAATAAGGATGCTCAATAATGGAAACTACACTGCAGCGTTAACAAACAGTGTGCTAAAATACAGTTATGGCCCCCCCAAAAAAATATATATATTAGGGTGAAATAATGATTCAATAGGGAAAGACATGTCTTCAAAATATAACTATGAAGTCCTGGAAAGGGATTTGTACATATTTCCTTGCAATATACAGGAATGAAGGACCAACTTTGTAAAAGATCGTTATTAGGCTACTTTAAAACAAATAGATTTCAATATGAGGCATTAAATCATTTTCTAGCATTTACAGATACTTTACAAAATGGATTTGAGGTAAAACTTTAAAGGGAAATAATGTGATAAACATGTTTCCAGTTCTTTTTCTTTTAATAAAACCGCTATGAATAATGTTAACGTATTAAAAATGATAATTTGCTGAAGAAATGTACACACAGAAATACACTTTTTCAGATGACTGGGTCGATTTGGAATTCTTCATATTAATGATTCACGAGCTCCATTCAGTCCGTTAGACCCACTAGAAACCTCCTGGTACCCTGGTAAGACTTGCCAGGGTGTTTACATGATGGTATCTATGGCACCGACAGGAAAGGGGTAAAATGTATTCAAAACTGATGCTGAACCAACATAAATGGTATAATGAGGTATTTTGAGTCTTTTGAATCTTAAAATACACATTCTGTGAAACATGTGAGACTTGTGTTTACATAGAAAAAAAATTGTATACAATATGTCTCCTTTCTGATGCTCACATTTTGATGTGGTTTTGGCTTATTAATAGAATGTAGCACAGATAAAGATCAGCCATGAAATCATTCCTTGCCTCATATTATTAACCTGAATGCTGCATTTATTTATTTATTTTTTTGCTGTCATTCAGTACTTTTCAGTCTATATAAAAATTCACCAATAAAACAAAATTCCATCCAAAAATTTTGTTTTTCTAACATCCACCAGATCAATAAATTGACCCATTTGATGTTTAGGGTTAAGGTCAAAATGCATGTATCGGATTTCAACTGAGAGGGATTTCTGTGTTAAAAATGACACTCAAACACAAGCTAAACTATAGTGAAAGGGATATGCCACCAAGGATTCAAAGTGAGTGTATCTCCACTGTTTTCAGAGTAGAACAGTAGAACAGTTTCCTGGCGAGTCAGCCATTGTCCGAATATCTGTGCAGTGACCGGACCTTATTTCCGCGCATAGCTGCAGTCTGCCAGAGCCACCCAAAGTGAATTAATTTACTCGATTTTTTTTAAACTACTTTCCGTGTGCAGTACATTCACATCGAGCGCAAATATCAGTAGAACTCACTGTACTTATCTTGATTTCGTCAAATCGGTTTGGAACTAGTTTCCGTTGAGGAAGAACACAGCCAATGAACACCTATGACGCACACACCAGCGGAAGAGGGTTTCCCATACGAAGGGGTTTCCCAATACGTTCTCTGCTTTGTTCTTCCGCGCGGGAAACTAGTTCCCAACCGATTTGACGAAGTCGAGGCCACCGCGTTAGAGTCCCACCGTTATTTGCACTCAATGTGAATGTACTGCACATGGAAAGTAATTGAAAAAAAAAAATCGAGTATATTAATTAACTTTGGACGAAATCTTTGGGTGACTGCAGCTAAGCACAAATATTCGGACAATGGCTGAGTCACCAGGAAAATAGTTCTACACACTTATTCTACTGTGGGGACACATTTAATTTAATTGGAGGTGGTATATTCATTTAAAACATGGCACAAGTGTAACACAAATACAGTGGGTGTTAAATAGTCAAAGGATATTAAAACTGAATGGAACTGTTATGCTGCAAGTTTATACAGGAATGAGAGTTTAGTACGTGTAAAATTAATAATAATAATTAAAGATAATCATTTGATTCTGTTTACAGTCGGTGTGAACTGGGGGGCCACTGCAGGTGTAATTCAGCTTTGCTTAATTCTCAGATTGTGATTTTCAGAGGTTGTGTTTATAGCTTGGTTGAAGCGATTCTTAACACTTATCTACCTGGATGATCAGCATACCTCTTTGTATGGATAAGGACTGTATGATAGATGTGTAGACAGTTTCTGTGGCATTGTTTCTAACTTTTTACACTGGTTACATCATTGTATTTGTAGATTTTTGGTGAGCCATTTTTTAATGTGTACTTTCTTTTTGAGTACCTGCAACATGACTGTTATATGCAGATTCAACATTTCTTTTTGATTTCCTTTTTTTAATCTTTTACTGTTCAACTGAACTTTATTTTTTAGTTGTTTTTTTTTTGTAAATATTGTGTGAGATGTCATGTTTTCTTTATTTGATATGAAAAATGTTTTAAAAGGAAAAAAAAATTCAGCATTTTTTGTCAAGACAAAGAAAGACCTGTTGAAATAAAAACAAAAAGCATGAGAATTCCACAGTCTGGTGTTGGTGTGTGTATCTTAATTAAAAGCAACAAAACAATGTGCTGTTTTGTTAAGAAGCATTTAATCTGAATATAATAGAAACTGTTATAATTCCTCATAAAATGTATATAAAGGAATATATACAAATGCACACAAATTCCAAGTCTTTGACTTAGAAAAAGTATTTTAAGCTTTTTAAGTCCACATTAAGAAGCAAATTAATCCTCTGAGGACTTTGCTCCATGATCCATTTGCTCTAAACAATCTTAAAAAATGCTGCCAACACAAAGAAAGATGTCCACAGGTTTAAGAAGACACATTCCTTTCCCGTTCGCTCCACATATAGGCAATCTAAGGTGCTTGAAGTCCGATCACAAAGGGCTGTGGCTGTGACTCAGCTGCCTCATGTTCTGGCCCTGTGTGACGTGAGCCATGGATCAGTGTTGATGGGTTGATCTTTGATACAGTTTGTCTGGTGTTTACAGCTGTTGGTCACTTCTTCATGATAGAGGAAATGTCCAGGAACATACTCTGTGAGAAACAATGAGATAAGGTCAACTTTAGACTGTGAACTGAATAAAAAAACACAACATCTGCAAAGATCGACTGTAAGAATACACTCATGGAGGTTTTAAGGAATGACACGTTTTGTTTGCCATAAGTTTATTTTATTTGAGATTTTTTTACACATGTTTTTGAGACACAGAAGAACAACTCTAAGCATTATATATAGGTTTTGAACAAAAAAAGTAATAATACGTAAATCACATTTAAGGACAGAATTGTGTCATTCCCCAAAAAAAATTAGGCCATGAGTGTAATGATGCTTTTTTTAAAAAGCTGAAAAGCCTGAATTCTTTTTATTCCAGTTTTTTTTTTAAACCACAAAATCGTTATTGGTCTTGCTGAACAACTAAAGATTTTTATTTTTCAAACATCAATTTCCACGTATGATTTTCCATCTTCTATCATATTTGATAAATCAGGTCTCAATCCACAGATATAATTAGTTTGGAACAAACGATAGCACAAACGTGCGTATTAAATTGGAAATTACTTTTCATAATGAGCAAAGCTCTGGCTCCTTCCTCATTAATGACAGTCTCACAGTGTCACTGGAAATGCTGATGGTGAATGTATTCCTCCCGCTGATAGATTATCCATCTATTACATCTAATTGTATACATGACATTTTCAAGAAAAAGTATCACGCTGATCATGTAGCAGGCTTCAAAACGTACGTATCAAATATGATACCTTCAGTTTTATAGGGTTAAATGTGTGATAGTCAGTAACATATGAAGGTGAAGTTGTAGCTTGCAACCCACAGATCATCCAACTCTCCCCCACACACCTTTTTTGTCCTCATCTTTTGTCATTTCATGGCTTGTTAGGCTCAAGCATTGAAACAGACCAGATTCAATCTGCTGTAAAATGATAAAAGAAGAGGAAATCCCAGGTGGACCCTGTAAATGTGACCTACTCCTTCTGTGGATATAAATATCCCACATGAAGATCATTAAAAAACACAAGAAATCCCATTTTTCATATGATTATATAGGGTGGAAATGATAATTATGTATATTCCATTCCATTTCTACCATTTCATCTGGCCATAATCTATAAATTGGATACATTGGACCTTGAACGTCATTATTAAGTGAGAAGAAGTTCAATCATATACCATCAAACTATTTTAACTATTAATGCAAATTTCACTCTGAAGATGTGAGACTATGGGTTTGACCTTTCAAGGTCACTCAAAGTCAAAGGTCATGATGACATTTCAGAGTTTCTTATCTGCCAACAATGGAAGCAATACTGTAATTGTCACCACTATTTTTGGAGTTCTGACCTTTTAAAGTTATTTGAGCTTGATGTTGACCTTTCAAGGTCACTGAAAGACAAAGGTCATGATGCCATTGTGAAGCCCATGCCAGGTTTTCTATTTGTTTGTAATAGTAACTAAGTCTGTATCACCACAATTTTTTTTATTTTATTTTTTTGGGTATTAACTGAGTGACTTGTGACTTCTTTAGTCAACAACAGGTCAAAACCTATATATATGTAAATAGACAACTGATCTACCATACGATACAGAATTGAAAGATAAGCATTTTGATGGAAGTCTCTAAGATGAATAGTTTAAAAGTGATAGCCAGTTATAGTAGATTTTGACCTTTATTGTGACCTTAACCTTTGATCTCGGGTCTTCAAATTTATCCTTCAAGGTTCTGATGTCAATGTACAATAGGGATGAGAGCAAAAAGAAGTTATATACAAAATGTAATATACAGGAATGAAAAGGACATCCTTGATTTCCTCTATCTCTTCTTCCCTATCATTGTGAAAACACACTTTTGTTGACATTGACCTACATTCCTGTAAATGTCATGGAAATTGGTCTATCACTTTGTATGAAGTTTCTGACAAACAAACAAACAAACAAACAAACAGAACACCTTTTAATGGTAGTGACCTCTGTGAACTGACAGTTTTAAACACCTCCACCAAAGCACAAGTAATAGAGTCATATTGATCAGCCCATGCATATCACCAATGCCCACACAGACACACCAATACAGAACCTAGCCGCTAAATGATACAAATAATAAATACTATAAACTATATATCACACATGTTATTTATAATTTATTTTCTATTAATTATTGTATCTATTAATCTATTTTCTTTTCTATTATTATATTTCTATTATTTGATTGTCATAACAGAAGGGGACAATATGAACAAACTTCAACTGAGAACATGGCACAGACAGAAATAGCACATTTGAGGGATTATTTTGTTTAGTTTTTCAGTGGATTAACAGCATTTTTTTTATTCTGCACATTTCAGCACATTTCTTTCAACTTTGACCAAAGTCATTTTCGTGTTCTTAACTTTGTGGATCAAATATGTAACAGTTTTATAATGTTGTTTTGATAATCTAGTGCTGATTAGATACATGAGGGTGAATGTTATTCATGATTAACCAATGTGTTTGAGGCAGTTTTGATGTACCAGCTAAAGTCTGCCTCCAAAAAAATTACTTTAAGTGTAAAAAAAAAAAAGAAAGTAAGTACAGTGCACTACCCCACCTCCCTAAAATATTTTCCTAATGGCCATAATAACTATATTGTTATTTTCAAATATTAATTTAGAACATTGTAGGATGCATTAGACAACTTGTTTCAGCCATATATATAATGGGCATATATATAAATGTTCCCATTGAAAATTAATACATTCTATTCCAATACAAATGTATGAATGAACTATATATGTGTACAATGAACACTAATATGTGTTTCATGGAGCGGAAAATATGATGACTAGTTGAAGTTGTGTAACTTCTGTTTTGTAAGTTCTCCAATTGTTCCCTGTGGTTCTGATCCAAACCCCATCAGCGGCATGTGATGGAAGTAAACGGACTTAAAGAACAGGACTTCACCTCTGAAACATTCCAACTGGACCAAGTTTAATATCTTTAGCAAAAACTTTAGAATGGTGAAAAAAAGCCAGATGTAATGAATGGTGTACAAACCAATAGGATGTCAGATTAGTATATGTTTACACTAGTGCTGTTAAAAATATTCTGTTATTATCGTGTTAACTCAGAATGATTTTAATGATGACATTTTTTATGGCAAGATTAACAGTGTTTGTGATGTGGTGTATGTAGCTTTGTCATAAGCTGTGGCAAATGCTAGAAATGCTAGAAAAATTACCACGCCTAGACTCGGTAGGGTTAATGCACCATGTTTGTTGCAAACTGTACTCCTTAGCACCAAGAATAAGAAGCGGGAGTTGAAATGGATGCCGGCAAAACACTTCTTTATTGAAAGTTTAGCTTTAAAACTTTAGGAAATGGGTCAGTTGAGAAGTCTAAAGTTATCTGCTCATATTGTCAGTGAACTGAGTTATCATCCTAGCATGTCCAGTCTGAACTATCACTTGACGACAAACGCATTACTGATGCAAATTCGTAATGGTAAGTCTCTGGTAAATAATAGTAACAGTCGGGCTATACTGCTCTTTATGTTCAAAGGAAATTTAAGTAAAATGTGAACATTTTCTTTTTTTACAGTTACATGCACTTTATAATTTTATTTTGTGCCAGCCTGTTTTTGAGGCGATGTTTATGGGTTTGTTTTTTTTTTGTTTTTCCTCATCTGTTATGGCAGATGTCAGTGGCTGTAACACATGTGATGATTTGCAATTAATAAGTATTTGCACAAACCAAGCTTATCCACTTTTCTATACAATATTATCACGTGACAAAGAGTAATTTGTAATTAATCGTGAGTTAACTATGACAGTTATGAGACTAATTGCAATTACACCTTTTAATTGGTTGACAGCACTAGACGGCAACTCTCATTCAACCATAATTAAATTCACTCTACTCTTGTGGTGTGATTTATCCAAATACATTTTTATAGTCTGAATGATGACAAGCCAGAATGAAATAAGAGTAATCAGGCTATTTTTAAAATTCAAGGAAACGTGTAAGGAATTTGATGAAAATGTAACTAAATTAAAAAAATAAAACATTAAATAATAATAATAATAATAATTACTCTGCTAAAGTATCTTGTCTCGTCATCTGAACCTCACTACACTGTAGATTTTGCAGTGTTAATTTGGAGACAATGGGACCAAATACACTCTAGAAGAAGTTAAATAAACTCTCTAAGTGTTGATTTAACACTGCAAAATTTACTGTGTAGGGTCACTGGGGGCCTAATCCAGCTACAATGGGTGAAGGCGGGGTACACCCTGTATGAGTCTCCAGTTCATCTCAGGGGTGAACATATATAGACAAACAATCACTCTCACATTCACACCTATGGGTGATTTAGATTAACCAATTAACCTATCAGTGCATGTGTTTGGATGGTGGGAGGAGTACCTGGAGAAAACCCACACAGACACGAGGAGAACATGCAAACTCCACACAGAAAGGTCTGGTATGGGAATCAAACCATGAACCTTCTTGCTGTGTGGCACGAGTGCTAACCACTGCACCACTGTGCTAAAGTATAGGTAACCAAAATGTGTACTTCAGTAGGGTAACAACATATTTATATCTTCAGTGCAGCTGTGTTTATTCCAAATTTCAATGTTGTGCATGAAAACATTCAAAGTTAAAAAAAAAACCATATTCAAATATCACATTGACATATATTTTTTTGGTTGATATTCAGAAAATTCAGATACTGTGACAGAAACATTTGGATGGAAACTCAACATGTTCCAGATATTGTGGTCTGGTCGACTTTAAACATCAGTTAAATTAAATACTTGCCATTGACATTCTTCGTCCTCCGGGCGGTGGCATCATGGGCATGTCTCCCTGCAGGGAACCCAGTTCATCAGACTCCTCAGATGTATGCAGTGAGGGGCTTGTGGAGCCACTCATTGAGGACAAACTCTCAGATGGGGGCCTCATCATGAAGCTGGTCTTCCTTGGATTGGGAACCTGGATATGACTCTCCACTGACTCCCTTCGCTCTTCCTCATCCAGGTCTCTGATAGCACAGGGCTGTAAGGTGCTGCCTGAAAGTAGAGCAAGAGCTTCCAAATTGCTTGTGTGAGGGTGCACCACTTCATGGGGGTCCTCATGATGGCTTATTACATTTCCTTCCTTGTTGGACCCTGCAGAGGCCCAAGCTGGATGTTGGTCCACTATGTTTGGATGAACCGCTAGACTCTCATGGCTTTGGGGGGGTTGGAGTACATAGTTCTGGCTAAATCGGGGTGCCATCCTCGACTGTGGGCAGATATAACTAGTCTGTCCCACATAGGCCACACTGTTGTGTCTGGGGACCTCCTGACTAAGCTTGGGCCCACTGCTGTAGTGAGGGGGCCGCATGTCTGCCTCTGGAATCACTTGGAAGGTCTGAGTCAAAGGCCCGTTATGAGGTGATACATTACTCATTACACACAGGTGCGGTAAGGACGACCTCCTCTTTGACTTATATATCAAACTATCATCTTCTGTATACCTTTCCCCATAGAGTGTCTGTTTTATTTTCCTGATACCCAGATGGGATATTTCTAGAATATTTAGGAAAAGTGACACACCAGCAATGACAATCATGAAAACCATGAAGATGGTCTTCTCTGTGGGCCTGGAGACGTAACAGTCTACACTGTTGGGGCAGGGCAGCCTTTCACACCTATAGAGAGGCTCCAGCTGGATACCATAGAGTACATACTGACCCAGGATGAAGGTGACCTCCAACACAGAGCGGGTAAGGATATGGATGATGTAGGTCCTCAGCAGAGAGCCCCTCAGAGGAGCCTTCTTCACCCTTCTCTGCTCTTCCAGCTTTTTCAGCTCCTTCTCTAAGCGTTTATGCTCATCCAGCGCCAACTCCACCTCATCCATCTCCTCCTTCAGCTGGGCCCGTTTCCGGTGCCGCTCCTTCTCCAGCGTCCGAATGCAGTAGAGGGCGTGGCCCATGTAGACCAGTGAGGGCGCAGACACAAAGATGACCTGCAACACCCAGTAGCGTATGAGGGAGATGGGGAAGGCACGGTCATAGCAGACTGTCTTGCATCCCGGCTGGTCTGTGTTGCAGATGAACTCGGTCTGCTCGTCGTCCCATACGTCCTCGGCGGCCGCTCCCAGGATCAGCATGCGGAAGATGAAGAGAATGGTAAGCCAGATCTTGCCCACTATGGTGGAGTGAATGTGGACTTCTTCTAGGATGCTGCCCAGCAGGTTCCAGTCACCCATGGTCAGCTTCTCTCCACTTCACTGCCACATGTCCTCAAACTGTGGAGATACAACATGCACGTAAGAACAAGGCAAGATGTCCTGTGCTTTTGTGGCCTGTAGCGCATCAACAGCAGCCTGATAACCAGACCGATCGAACAGCTTTGATCAGATCTATGAAGCATATTTACACCTGAGCAGCTCCTCCACTGATACACAGTTTAAAGAATCCACATACCTTAAGACATTGAACGTGATGCATGTATGATTGAATGTCAACTATATGATGTCCTTTTTTATGTGTTTTCTTTTTTTTTGTATGGAACATATGAGTCTGTAGTAAAGTTTTCCATTCAATTCAATTCCAGATGCACTTTACACTCATATCCCACTAATACCGTTTGGATTTGTTTCCAATTTGTGGATTCAATAACACTGTTGTTGAATATAACTTGAGCCACCATGCAGCTGTGGCGGTCATGTTAATTTGACTAACCACACCACCTAAATATGGACTAATCTGCCCCTGAAAATAGCCCCCAATAAAATCTCTCTTATTTCCATCTGTTTAATAAAAAGTAAAGTGCTCAGATTTTTTCAGGAATTGAGTCTATGGCCAAAAATATATATATACAGGATAGATTGAAAGCCAATTTGTCGTTGGAAAACTTACTAGAGTATCAAACATTCACCATTGGTCATTTGTGAAATAACTGAGTCTCTGTTGATATTTTATATTTCTATGCTATTTTTACACCTTTAGATTATGGAAAAGGTGTGCAAATTCCTTTTCATTAGACATTTCATCAGTTTGAAAAATGATGAATATTTAAAAAAATAATAATAATTTGGAACCACGTTAAAATTGGTAATTGAATGAATGAGTAAACTTTCCAGAGCAATGAAATGAATACAAACATGAAATATTATTGTATACATTATTGAGTAGATTACAATCTGTCAAAACAATAAAAAAATTGTAAAGTAAACCTTAAGCTATTGAATAATTATCATATTTGTATTAATTTTTTCCAAGGCTTTAAAACAACAACAACAACAACAAAAAAGACTCATATGCTACATTCAGACTGCAGGTTTTAATACAGGTTTGTTTTGTTTTTTTATCAAGTCCAATTTCTGTGTGTGTTCATTCATATTACACATTAAATGCATTGAGTATGAACTGAATGTAAATCTGAAGTGACACATGAGCAGAAGCAGTCCTGATGTAATACATGACCAGACAGACACTATTTATGGAAGAAAAAACGTTTTTCCCATAATTCCTCCGCTTGGAATGCAGAATTGTGATGTTTGTCACATTTCAATGACATAAAAGTCAGACGAATATGACATGGCCATTTTGATTGAAGACATAATGTAAAATATCACATAGATATCAGAGTTAGGACCACATATGAAAGTGGATTGGGTCACATTTAAAAACATGTTCAAACTGACTTTAATTAATTGGATAAAGATCACATATAGGGAAAAAATATATAATTTGGGCCACTTTTATTAACAGTCTGAATGTAGCCTTAGTTCACATTCAAGTATTAAACACTGACAGTAATACATGCTTCTGCTGTGTACACATAGTAATACAATCTAAGAGGATTCATGAGTCTGTATCTATAGTAACTTAAACACTGATTTTCATGAAACGTGTCAATGACAGCGAACAAACCCATTCGGTTTTGGAGCAGATAGGCAGAGTAATTCTTATTTTTTATATATATATATTATACTATATAGCAAGATAAAGCTTGTAACTGAATTACAGGACCCATATGTTTTTTGCAAACAACTATATGACCTACACTTCCACCATGAAAACCAGTGGACTACATTTTAAACACTGCTGCTGACAAATAAACCAACAACTCCACATTGGCAGAGGTATGTGTGTGTGTGTGTGTGTGTGTGTGTGTGCGTGTGTGTGTGTGTGTGTGTGTGTGCAAAGAAATAGATTGTGGCACAAAGTTAGAAACAGTGAAATTAAAACTGCAGGTAGCTTTGATTGGACCCAGTATGAGGAGTCATGGGTTGTAAAGGTAATGCATTACAGGAGTAGATTACTTTTTACTGTGAAGTCTAAGGCATTACTATTCAAGTTTCAGTAATATTTTATTTGGTACATGTTCAATAGTGCTTTTGTTACAACCTAATTTTCATTCAATTGCTCAAATGAAAAAAAACAAAAACAAAAATTCAACAACACCGTGAGACCTTAGGGAATCAAAAATACATCTGAAAAGTTTTAATTCTTGTTGGTGTTCAGCCAATGGGTGAAAATGACAGAAAACAGTCCATTAGCCACGTGGACGTATGTTCATTACTAACCAGAGGTGGTCAAAGAAGTACACACATTCTGTACTTAAGTAGAAGTACAGCTACTGGTGTGAAAAAATACTTTGGTAAAAGTAGAAGTACTGATTCAACTCCTTTACTTAAGTAAAAGTAAAAAAAAAAAAAGTACAATTTCACAATTGTAATAAAGTACAAAAGTAAAAAGTAAAACTGCATTTTTTTGCCATGAATGCAATAATATTTATTGAACCAGGAAAAAAGTTTCAAAAGTATCTAAAATAAAGCCTTTAAAAGTTAGTTAGTGTGTAGATAATGTGTTTGATAGGGTCACTGTATTCAGGTTTGTGGGTATGGACAGGAAAAGTAGGTACAAAAAGGTACAATTAAGATAAAAGGTCATCATGAGATGACATCTGTTTAATTTGAAAAAGTAACGAGTCTATTCTGATAATATAATGAGTATAAATTACAGACATTTAAGCAAAAATGTAGGGAGTAAAAGTAAAAAGTTACCAGAAAAATGAATAATCAAGTAAAGTACAGATAGCCTACCTAAAAAATCTACTTAAGTACAATAACAAAGTACTTTTACTTAGTTACTTTCCACCCCTGTTATTAACCCTAACCCTGCTTTACAGAAGCTAGTTAGCATTAGCATGATCCATACATTCTACTGTATGTGTCTGTATATAACTCAGAAGTAATGCAGAGGTCACATAATGTATTACAATTTGAGAAAGAAATATCCTGATGTAAGGAATTACTTTTAAATAACAGTAACCAGTAATACATAATGGATTACAGTTTAGAAGTAACTTCACAGATGTCTTCAGGCCTGGCTTATTATCGGAAGTTTATTTTAGACCAGACCACTTCCTGTGTTTATGGTGTGCTGCAAGAAAATGGACACTGATTGCATAAAAAAACATAATTAAACTAAAATGTTGAACTTGGTGTTGGATTTTTATGGCTCCAGGAGGCCTTTGTGTCTTATGGACCTACCAAATAGGATATGTCCAAATGTGATGGGTATCACTGGTCTATTTCAGATGTAATATCATAATTCTGAGACAATTATTCAAATTAACAAGAACATTGTCAATATAAAAGGTGGTTAGACTGACCAGGTCTTACAGTGATTGGAATACATTTGTTGAAGAGGCCCAGAACAATGATGATGCAAATGACGAAATGTGGAGAAAAGTACATATTCACAGCACACTGGTGGACTTCCTGTTGGGTTTAAGGTTTGGTCCTGAGGGATGTTTTTGTGTCTGGACCTGATACTTGTACTGAGGAATGCTACAGTATGCTAGGGTGTCATTTTCCCCTCAATTTCCAGATGGTGCTTTTGAATAATCTTGTCTGAATTTAAGGGGTCTTTTTTTTGTATAACCCTCCATCAAGTCTCATGGAAATCAGTGTGTGTGTGTGTGTGGGGGGGTTAACAGAATCCCACTTGTAAACAAAACAACAAGTCAGTGTATTGTCATTGTCCTGTAAATAAATCTAATATTGCAAAATCAAAAACCCAGCCTGGACCCCCCCTTTTTTTAAAAAGAAAATGAAACAGCTCAATGATTTTCCTGCCATGAATTCAAGACTAATTTTCAATAAATACTTGATTAGTGTGGTGTCATCGGCATAACCTATGACCTTAAAGTCCTGGATAGCTCATCTGTCATCTCTGGACCCATAGATAATCCATTGGAAATGGCATAGATACAATGCATTAAACCACTTATCAACTGTTATTGTACAACAGACACAAAGTCAAATGAACTCAGTTGTGCACTGTCAGCCAAAGTACCATTATGGAACATATATTTTCAGATTACTCACATTTCCATTAACCCTCAAATTGTGTTAAAATAACTTGCACATAAAAATGACAATGACAAAACCCTCACTTTTTCATCAAAGGTTTTTGTGCTGGCAAGAGGTGGTTTTTCAGGCGTATTGTACACAAAACTGTAATGGAAAGAGCTTTTTTTTCACAACTAGAGTCACGTGAAAACAACAACAACAAAAAACTATGTTGACAGACATTACAAGAAGTGAATAAGAGTCTTAAAAGAAACGTGGTACGGTATGTTTGGACACACAAGGAGGTGGGATAATATGGAACAATAATAATAATGGACATATCTGTAAAACAACATTGGTTTTCATGGAATGACTTGTCATGTCCTCTTGAGTTGCGATAATAAATTATTTGTGATTTAATTTAAAAGACAATGTTACATTACAACTTTCTTTTTAACATTTAGTAAAGTTTTGCACTTGTATCCAAAAGTAAAACATTTTGTGTAGTGGATCTCATCTAAGTTTGGCTCTGATAAAACATTTGTAATGCTATGTTTGATTATACTAGTTAACAAAACCAGCTGGGTGGTCTACGAAGGCTATTCTACATTCATTCCACATTATGGACATGGTAGCTAGAAGCATGACATAAGAGCCAATGACTCCAGTTAATGCGTTAACCATTTCATCGTCTCAGACAACACTTACATATCACTGGTACGGGATCCCTCTTTGTCTTTGCACGTACTTCACCATGTTTTCAGAAGCATCCTGGTCCCTCTGTGTCCGTAGGGTTACCCTATGGAGGTGTTCAGAGGTGATCTTTGTCTTATCTCCGGCTCCATTGCATGTCACTCTCTGGTGTGTTTTGTGTTTGTGTGCTGTTGCTGCCTGTGTGATGGGAGTGCTCTAACGTGTTACATGCTGGGTTCACAGGATGTGACCATTGATCGCCTCCTGACGGGACAATGCCCCCCTCCCCCGCCCCATCCCATGCCAGCAGTGCCAACTTCAACCAGCACCATCAATATCCACTTTTCTGACAGAGAAGGATGATATTTGTTTATAGTTCATCTTTTATGCAAAATGTCCTTTTCTCAGCGGTCTGATGCAGATACTGGTGGTCTGCTGGTGATTAAACTTTATTGCTCAAAGTCAGACTCAAAAGGGTGGGCGGTCATTAATGTGAGTTCATGTATAGTGCATGTGCGTGACTGAACAGTGGGAAGAACATCCTGGCTGTGAAAACACATACGTACATGGGTTCTACATCTGAGAGGTGACTACAAAGTCAACTTTCAACTGCTGTAAAAACATAAAAATAAGACTTAAAAAAAAAAGTTTTAAGATAGTTATGGTGTATTTAGTTCATTTTAATTTCATTTACAGAGCCCAATATCACACCAAAGTCACTTCATAGGGATTTACAGAAATTGTTGAATTGGAGAAAAAAAACTACAGTAAAATAAATAGTTTATTTAAACCATTTAATACATGAATTATGAGAACCTTAGTCAAGATTTTTTCCCCAAATGTTTTTATTCCTCTTTAGGCCTGAAAAAAGCAATGCGATTGAAATCTTTTAAATTAAACTCTTTTTATGGAGTTATAAAAATGTCCACTCAGCTGGACAACATGTGTTTAAGGTTTGAAGCAAATAAACAATATGAGAACACTATGAAATTAAACATTTTTAATGCAGTTATTGTTTAAGAAGAGACTGTTAATTACAGTGTTACTGCTATTACAGTTACTGCTGTTTAATTATAAGTAATTGATTTACATGTTAACATGTTAGTGCAGATCAGGTATTAAGAACAGCTGTAGAATAACTGTCCACTGTAGTGACAAGCATCGAATGGTTAATAACCAGTACACTGAAAAAAAGTAAATCATTGAATCAACTCAAAAATTCTTCTTCAATAGGTCACACATAAAAACATCGAGTTGAGTGAATCAAATTAAATTAGATTAAAATAACCCTAACCCTATACAATTAAATTTGGTTCACTCAACTAGTTTTTATGTGTGACCATAAAAAGCCAAAATCGTGAGATTAAAAGTCAAAATTGTGAGATTAAAAGTCAAAATTGTAAGATAAAAAGTCAAAATTATGAGATAAAAAGTCAAAATTGTAAGATAAAAAGTCAAAATTATGAGATAAAAAGTCAAAATTGTGAGATAAAAAGTCAAAATTATGAGATAAAAAGTCAAAATTGTAAGATAAAAAGTCAAAATTCTGAGTCAATGTCAATGTTCAGTGTACATCCATATTAGAATCCTTTTTTACTTCATATACTGACAACAAAGATTAGGAGTGTGTCTTGGCAAGAATCACAATACTAGGATCATAATACATGTCATAATATATCACGATACTGAAACATTTTGTTTCTTAAAAGATTATTTCCTGAAAATGTTGAATTACACCTGGAAATATGCACAAATACTAAACACATTTTATTTGGTCAGAACAGGAGCTAATGCTGTCTCACAAAAACTTAAATGATGTTTTCAAGATGTTGAAGTATAATGCTCATATTCTACTAGTTTATAACTAAGGTCATGCCATTATTTATGTACAAACATCAGACAGTGAAAAGTACTTTTAGGATCATAATCAAAGAAAAACATTAATGAATCACTGCCATATATGCATTTGAATAAACACCTAACATATCAAAACAGTACTTTTTAAAATATCAAAACAGTATTATGAAAATAAACATCACTATATATATTGCAAAACTGATATTTTCTTACATCTCTAAACAACACATGTTTACAGAGCTGTGTTAGTTGTTGACCGTTTATTTCATAACTTACCAAGCAGTAAAAATGAGATAATTACAGTGATAATTAAACTTGCCTCTTGCTGGAGTTATATTTCCCTCAGCAATCATGTTTTACACAGCATCCACATTATCTTCAATTAGAGTTGCTCCTTCACAGCTATAATTACTGCAGTTGCTGAACAGTGGGTTCAAACAGCACTGTAATAAAAATGTTTCAGAGCAGGAAAAGACTGATATCTCATTAATATGGTTGAGTGTGAAAAATAAGACACTACATTTGACTTCATGAGAAGACACGTAACATTTTGACTGCATATTGTACTTGGAAAACAAAATGTCAGTAAGGCTGATCTTTGTTTGACCTATTATTTTGCTGCAAAGTCAATGATTTGTGTGGAGAACCTTCATATTATCCAACAGCCACTAATGGAACCAAGTTCTGATAAGTACAGTATACTAGTATTGGGAAAAAAAAAAGCTTTTATACTCTTACAATTTTACACAATTTCCAATATTATCAATAACTATTTGCAAAAAGAATATAGAAATTCATGTTTCAAAAGATGTAGCTGCAGCAGCCAAACAGATATAAATTATTTATTGATTTTGTTTATGGATGTTTTCCTGCTAAAACATCCAGTTTTGACCCGCACAGAACAGAGCACGTGCAGAAGGGAGCATGTGGGTTTGAAGAAAGGAACAATACTTGGTTGGTAGAGCGGGTCATCCATTAACCAAAGACGTTGGCGGTTCGATTCCCACTCTGTCCTAGTCAGTCTGCTGTGTCCTTGGGCAAGACACTTCACCCTCCTTGCCTCCAGTGTCACTCACACTGGTGTGTGAATGTTCAGTGTTCGGTCAGAGGCGCGAAATGGATGCCACGCTTCTGTCAGTCTGCCCCAGGGCAACTGGGACTACATATGTAGTTTACCACCACCAGAGGGAGCATGTGAGAGTGAATGAATAATGGGTCACTAATGTAAAGTGCTTTGGGTGAATTGAAAAGTGCTGTATAAATCTAATCCAATTATATTATTATTAACAATATTCATATTTCAATAATTTAAGAATGATTGTTAATGTACTATGCATGGGGTTCCCAAAAACCTTTTCCACTACTGTAGTTTGAAAACCATCCTATTAGTGCAGATTAATCAGCCAAACATGTCATTCAGTCGATTGCCATTTTACTGTGCATTTCCCCTCGGCCCTATATGTGTAGATCATCAGATGGTGATGACAATTGATTTATTTGCAAGGACTCAAATAGTCCTGTCAACTGTTGGTGGACACCAAACCACAGCTAAAAGCAGGGTGACAGAGGTTACTGAGGTTATTATGTGTTAAGAGGTTCAACATAATCAAATCACCAGTTGTTCAAATAGTGTCAGTTGTTCTACACTATTGCTTATAATGTTAGATGTATTTGTCAGTAATCAGTAATTGCTACGTTTACATGATGTTTTTTAATTCCAAATTATTTATTCGGAATAAAATAATTCTGAATTAAAGCTTTTTCTTTTATGTTTACATGGTGCATGTTAATTCTAAATAAAGGTTTACATGTGGAATGAGTGCATTCTGCTCTAGTTAATTCAGTTTCAAGAATTTTTTTAATTTAATTGAAATTAAATTATTGAATTCAGAATTAAGATTAAAATAAACAGGTGACTTTGTTTGGAATGATCATTTTCAACTGCAATTAGGTGTTTACATGGTCATCTTAAAGTGGAATTAACTTTTATTTGGATTTAAACAGGAATGAAAAACTCCCATGTAAACAGGCCTATTGTCACCGTTATTTCAAGAGAAATGATGGGAAAGGTTGTTAAAATTAAAAGTGTATTAAGACTGTTTTGACAAATTCTGTTTTCTTTGCTGTTGTAACAAATTGTACTATGCTAATGTTTGATATTCTACCTTTAAAATCCCTAAAGAAAACCATTGCTCTTTCAGTTACATCATAGTGAATCACCCTCAACTGTATAAATAATTCAAGTTTGTCTTACTGATTATTGGATCTTAAAACTTTTATTTGCCTTCATTCATTGGTCTAGTGATTACTATTAGAGTGCATTGCTTTGTCATAGTATAATAAGCACATATGTATGTATTTAGCACAATGAAAGCTGGCACAGACCCCCAGCTCACACTCCATAGCCCACCCTCAGCACTCAGAGTAAAGCAACAGTACATATTACTGGCTTGATTGGAGAGCCCCGGTGCTTGGCTGCATAAAATGACCAGCTGTGCCTGGAGGGCCTTTAATTAGGTTTCCATCGCGCTCTGACAGAGTCAATGGAGCATTGATTTGATTTTCCCTTCAGAAGCTGCTGTTATGGTTGCAGAGGCCAAATGCCAGATGTCACACCAGGATCATCGGGTTACGCAACACCATGGCTGCAGCATCAGAAGCTCCGCCCATCAGCCTCACGGACAACAGTGAGGTGGCGGCGGAACTCTGTGTTTGTTGACAGTCGACTTCAACCCACCCACTGGTCAGCTATGACGCCACTGCCAGGACTCAACCTCATGTTCTATTCAAGCAACTCACGTGGTTTGGACATGCAATTTATTTATTTATTTTTTTTACATTTACTATGAAATTATGTACAATTATTGTCTGATTTCTGGCACTATCCATGTCATTTTCAATAATGGCACAAATATTAGTATTTGCCAGGCATTTTTTAATGGGTCTTTGGAGGTCAAAGGTCAAATTGGGAAGATTCAAGGACAGAAAATATAATATTAGAAAAGGTCGTGGAAAGCACAGATTCCACCAAGGCAGACCAGCCGTTGGTCTTTGTACCAGTATCAACATTTTTTCTGAAATTTTCAGCCAAATCTGTCCATACCTTTTTGAGTTTTCTTGCTAACAGACTACAGACACATAAACCCTCGTGAAACCCTGCAGTTCCTTACTGCAGTAATGATTAATATTTCATTACTTGTACTTAGTTACTTTCCACCTCTGGTCAAATCTCTCATTGACAGAACATAAATGCTGCGTCTCCCTCCAATGTGTTTGTGACAGAACTGGTTCTTCTGAGTCAGGTTGGTTTCCACATATGTGACTCACTCCTCCACACATTCACTCCTCCTTTGTAGACAGTTCACAGGTGAGTGGAGTCAACATGACAGAGGTCCAGGTAACACTGCACATGTACAGACAAGAGCTCAGACCGGTTTCGCTCACAGTGAAACTTAACCAGTCGTTGCTACACGAGGCAGAAATGGCGCAGGAAGGAGTTCAGCTGAATCAGGAAACATTTTCTTGTTCCGTCTGTTTGGATCTACTGAAGGATCCGGTGGCTCTTCCTTGTGGACACAGCTACTGTATGAACTGTATTAAAAAGCACTGGGATGAAGAAGATACGAAGAAGAAGAAGAAGATCTACAGCTGCCCTCAGTGCAGACAGACCTTCACACCCAGGCCTGTCCTACAGAAAAACACCATATTGGCAGATTTAGTGGAACAGCTGAAGAAGACTGGACAACTGGGACCTGCTGCTGATGATCACTGCTACACTAGAGCTGAAGATGTAGTCTGTGATTTCTGCACTGGGAGCAAAATGAAAGCTGTCAAGTCGTGTCTGGTGTGTTTGGTCTCCTACTGCCACCAACACCTTCAGCCTCATTATGAATCTGCTGCCTTTAAGAAACACAAGCTAGTGGATCCGTCAGAGAACATCCAGGAGAACATCTGCCCTCGTCATGATAAGGTGATGAAGATGTTCTGTCGCACTGATGGTCAGAGTATCTGTTATCTCTGCTCTGACGACGAACATAAAGGCCACGACACAGTGTCATCTGCAGCAGAAAGGACTGAGAGGCAGAAAGAACTGGAAGTGAGTCGACTGAAGATCCAGCAGAGAATCAAAGACAAACAGAAAGATGTGATGATGCTTCAACAGGAAGTGGAGAACATCAACCGCTGTGCTGATGAAGCGGTGGAGAACAACGACCAGATTCTGACCGAGATGATGCGACTGATGAAGAAAAGAAGGCGTGATGCGGAGCGTCAGATCAGATCCAAACAGGAAACTGAAATGATTCGAATCAAAGAGTTGGAGTCGAAGCTGGAGCAGGAGATCAATGAGCTGAGGACGAAAGACGCTGAGATGGACAAACTGTCACAGACGCACGACCACAACCAGTTTTTACTCCAGTATCCATCAGTGTGTGAAGTCAGTGAAGATCCAGACTCGTTCAGTGTGGACATGTGTCCTCTGAGTTACTTTAAGGACGTGTCCACAGCTGTGTCAGAGCTCAGAGATAAACTCCAGCTCAGTCTGACAGAGGAATGGGATAGCATGTTACTGAGGACCACCCAAACACTGGCTTTACTACAACATGAACCACAGACCAGAGCAGAGTTTTTAACATATTCACCTGAAATCACACTGGATCCAAACACAGCGTGTGAACATCTGTCACTGTCTGAGGAGAATAAAAGAGTAACACGTACACGACAAAACCACAACTATCCTCCTCATCCTGACAGATTCATTAATTGTCTTCAGGTCCTGAGCAGAGACAGTCTGACTGGTCGATGTTACTGGGAGGTGGAGTGGAGTGGGGGGGACGTTAGAGTCGCAGTCACATATAAGGACATTAAGAGAAAAGGAAATTCTGATGAATGTAGATTTGGATGCAATGACAAATCATGGGCTCTTTGGTGTGACAAAAACACTCCTGTATTTCAGTACAACAGAGTCAAGTCTTCTTTCCCAGGTCCAGTTTCGTCCAGGATCGGAGTTTATCTGGATCACACAGCAGGTATTCTGTCCTTCTACAGCGTCTCTGATACTATGACTCTGATCCACAGAGTCCAGACCACATTCACTAAACCTCTGTACGCTGGAGTTGGACTTTGGGGAACTGGATCCACTGTCCACTTTCCTGAACTCCATCAAACTCATCCTTCACTTTGATCCAGTTGATCAGATCAGTGTTTAGCAGAGGTGGTCAAAGTACTCCCATTCTGTACTTAAGTAGAAGTAGAGTTACTTGTGTGAAACAGTACTCTGGTAGAAGTAGAAGTATTGATTCAACTCCTTTACTTAAGTAAAAGTAAAAAAAAAGAGACACATTCTGAATTGTAATGAAGTAAAAAGTAAAACTGCATTTTTGTCATGGATGAAATAATACTTATTAAAGCAGGAATAATCATAAATGTTTCAAAAGTATCCAAAAAGAAATATTTTAAAAGTGAGTTAGTGTGTAGATGATGTGTTTGATCTGGTCACAGTACTCAGTTTTGTTTGAATGGACAGAAAATTTGGGAAAAATGTGTGAAAAAAAACAAACAACACAATTGAGATTAAGTCATCATGATTATCAGATTTCAAAAAAGTTGAATTGTGAGATAAAAAGTCAAAATTATGAAATAAAAAGTCAGAAATATGAGAAGACATGCATAATTATTAGATAAAAAAATCTAAATTCTAGAAATAAAAAATCAAAATTATGAGATATAGTCACAATATTTCTCCTCTACTGATTTTCCCACTGAAGTGACTTATTTTTCATACTGTCACATCTGTTTAATTTGAGTTCTCAGAATGTAAAGAATATAAAATACAGATATTAAAAAAAAAAAAAAATTAGGGAGTAAAAGTAAAAAGTAGCCAGAAAAATAAATACTCAAGGAAAGTACAGATAGCTAAAAAAAAATACTTAAGTACAGTAATGAAGTACTTTTACTTAGTTACTTCTCACATCTGCCTGTTTATGTGATTTATTTCATTCTTTTACATCTGTACATATGTAAAACAAAAAGTATGATCAATACTTAATTCATTCATTTAACAATGGACTGAATCAAGGTCACAATTCATTAAAATCACATCAGTTTCTCATAATTTCTTAAGTGCATTTAAACACATCATATCTTATTATTATTACTAACAGTTCTAGGGTTTTTATGTTCGTGTAAATGAGATAAAAATGTTGGGGGATCAATTTCCATGGATAGATTTCAACCATTTTACAAAATAAAGACTTTTTTTTTCTTCAAATGTGGAGCGTGACTTTGTTCAATAAATGACATGATACTGACGTTATAAATATGAGACAAGATGTGATATTAGTAGATATATAATATATATAGAGAATATTGTAATCAGTGTGTGTGTGTGAGTGTGTGTGTGCAGAGATATATCATGCTATAACTCAGGGGTCTGCAAGTCCGGTCGTAGAGAGCCGTTATCAGGCATATCTTAGATGTTTCCTTCTTCCAGCACACCTGGTGGTCGTTATGAACCTTCTGTAGAGCTTAATGAAAGGCTGATCATTTGGATCAGGTGTGTTGGAAGAGCGACACATCTAAAACATGCAGGATAGAGGCTCTCTAGGACCGGAGTTACAGACCTCTGTTATAAAACACCATGAAATGACATGGGCACATACATATAGTTAATGTGCATCAGATGCAGTGATTCATTTGAGTAAAGGTCAAAGGTCACAATTAACTGAAAGGTCAAAATCACATTATCAGTTATAACTAAAGAACGGAGGGTCACAGAACTTTCAGATTGGTACCAAACGATATAGAATGAAGATTTCTACAATTTTTATAAGTGGTGTTATCACCTACAATCAATAGTTTTTGAGATCTCTGGAGGTCAAAGGTGACATGTCGCAAAATGAACTTCTGTAACACTGTTGGTGTGTGTCAAGCATAGACATATCATGCTATAATTGAATCAATACTGGATATATTATCATAATATTACACACTGACATATATACATATAACAAAATGATCAATATTGCAAAAGGTCAGAGGTCAAGGTTGCCTTATTAGCTCTAATTCAAGAACAGGTTGTCATAAATTTCAGATAAAATAAGGGTGAGGTTAGGCATTCTCTGAATACTGTATTGTTTGTATTTTATTCAGTATTTTATCTGTATATTTGTAATGTATTCTATCACTTATTTATTATTTACAATCATCATATATGACAACAAAGTGTTGCATGTTGCATAGTGTGATGATATGTGTTTTGTATTATTTTATTACAAAAGACCAAACCAAATTAAAAAAAAAAAAATAGTAGTGCAGGCACTAAACTAACTTTACATGGTGTAGAAATCAAATAATGAGGATACTGCACAAAGAAAAATGAAATATATAATTGTTTATTTTAATATAGGTTTCATGTTGATTAATGTGTATGGGTCTTAGTTAAACAGGAAATCTGCTTAAAATTCTTTGAGAAAAACACTGATGTACATTTTATATATTAAGTACAAATATATATTCTGTTGAAATGTTTGGAAATAAATTAAAATACAATGAGATAATTGATGGACAGAATATTTCAGTCTTCAGTTTTGTCTGGTTAAACCACAAAATGTCACAAGATGATATGATATTCAACTCAAAGTTTCTGAAATCATGCTTTTACAGAACATATGACTTTGAATTTAAAATGAGGCAGTATTGTTTCCTAAATACTCATGCAGTTCTTCATTTGTCCACTAGATGTCAACAGTTCACATCATAATAATAAAACATCATCTCAACAGCTTTCAGCCGTACAATTAAACTGTCTACATCCTATACTACTTACTTAGTTATTTATGTGTTGTACTTAGGTATGCATTTAATTAATTAATTAATTAATTACAGGGTAGGGGTGATGTAGTATTGTTGTACAGATATCACACCACATGACAAACATAATAGAAAAATGAGCATTTAGAGTGAATGCTGCTCACACATGTTTAGACACTTAACTGTGATCAAATGCAAAAGTAGTTTTAAAATGAAAAGCATACAAAGTGTGGAATCACTGTGTTTTAAGCTTTTCTGCTACATCTACAGACATATCTGCATTACACTCTTTATTTTTTTATTTTGCATTCTTCTTTTCCATCTTTCTTTCAGCGTTAACATATAACTGGAGTGTTTACCCATTATTTACTGTCTACATGTTAAATAATTCACATACCTCACTTCCACAAGCAAAACATGCAGCAAGTTGCATAAAAGAAAATGAAAGTTTAAAACAGGTTTTATAAACCTTACCCTGAAGAGACAAACACTGAGTGAGATTTTTAGATTAGTTATTGAACCACTTCTGTAAAGGATTCTTCAAACCAGGTCATAAATATTTAGGTTTTGAGTAGAACTATAAACAAACTCTAACACAGTGATATAATGCTTCAGCCCCCGCTCTCAATCTGATTGTTTTCACCTGTGTTAGATCTGGTTAGGAGGCTCTTTATAATTGGCTCATCTGTTCAGGTATGGTGCTAGAACATTCTTTTGCTACCACCACACCCTCACAATGGACTCTGCTGCTCTCACCAGGTTTCTTTTGATAATCATCTTCACATTTATTTTCTGTTTAATAAATTATGGTAATTTTACCTGTTCTTATTTGTATTTTATCTTTTGTAAAGGAGTTTGTGAACTCTCTTGTCTGTAAAAACAAACTCTGCTTGCTTGCTAAATCAATTTACTCCTTCAGCATTGTGTGATTGAATCAGTTCATTCTCATGACAAATACTTCCTCAACTTGAGGCAGCTCCTTTATTTCCTGTCTCCATTATTGGACACACTGATTAATTCTGGGACGCCTGACCACAGTATCACAACAAGGAGCAGGAAAACTTTTATTAACCTGTGTGTTTGACAGCGACAGACAAGAAATAAAGGAGCTACTTTAAGTTAACGGAGACATATCAAGCAGAATGCACTTTTAAATGTTTTTACAACACAAATATGTGTTGTCTGTGTGTGAGGAGACTCCAAAATTATGACAAAAAAACCCATGCACTCTCCTTTTCTCCTGTTCCATTTCTTATTGGAGGGGGATGAAATGTTCCATTTTGGATTTTCTCTGCTTCGTACGTCACATGTCATTTGAATACCCCACCTCATCCCACCCCACCAGCTGAGGTAACCCCACCTACTGGTCACAGACTCTGACTCAAAGATCTACCAGTATTTTCTATCGATAGTGCCAGTGTTAGTCCAATGCTTTGGGGTCTGAGCCCTGGTCACTGTACGTGCATCCGGGTCCATATTTGGGTCTGACCCGTGGGTGGCACCGCGATCGTGGTGTTGTGGCTCATCTGGCCAGCCTGGGTCCAGATGAACCGGACCAGAACACACCGGGGCTGTAAAACTCAGCACTCGGTCCACTTTGATTCAGGTTCCATCTATTTTTCATCTTCTAACTCTTTCTCTTCTTCCCTTTGGTAGAATGTAGAAGAGAGGGGCGTAGTCAGCTGTGGCTCATTTGCATGAAAACATGAGGCACTAAAACCGAGTGTTTTAAAAAGGGTTGTTTCTCCAGGTTGAAGAGGCTGCTGTATCTCTGCATCAATCTGGTATTTTGACTAAAGCCTGTGACAGACAGGTCACTGAGACACCAGGGAACTGTGTTCACTTGTGGAAAATGGGCATATTTCCCCTTTAAGGAAATAATGGGGCTGTGCATAGACACCATTGAATACTGATATCAAATAACTATGACTGATCCTGAAGTTGCAACTATTAAACATTATTTATATACTGTAAAATTTGACAAAGTGTACTAGATGGTTTGTGATGTAAAACGATACGATGTTAAAAAACAGTCCGAGGGGTGAGTGGTTTCTATATATCAGTGTCAGCTGTCTGCGTCCTGATTGGTCTTCAGCTTCTGTAGCTCCTCCTCCAGTGTGTGGATTCGCTGCAGCAGCTTTGTTTGGTCATTCTGTGCTTGGACCTCTGTCTGCTTCTCCACCTCCAGGATCTTCCTCTCATACCAAAGCTCTAACTGAGCTGACACCGTCTCGAAGAAACGCTGGGTCACCTGACAGAAGGGAAACGACACAACTGTAACCTGTCAACCTAAACAGTGACTTAACCATCTGCAGTCAACAATAATATCACATTATTTTGAGATGGCCAGGAAAATTAAAACAGTCAAAACCTTTTAAAAATATGTACAAATTAACTATTAACCAAAAATATAGAGCTCAAGAAATGTTGTTTACAAGACTAGGATCAGTTTTGTGGTTGAGATAAGGATGTTTTACCTGAATATGACTTTAACATGTATCCTCTTACATTACTAAGCGTGTTGTTGCAAGTTTTTTTTAATCAGTATTGGATTATGGAGATGTCTTATACATGAGTGCTGCTGCCGGAAAGAAGGAAGTGGAGTGTCCGGGCTACAGTGGTGGATGCTGAGTCATAGCTGCGCCACAGAGATCTGGTGGGCATGTTGGCTCATGACAGAGCAGACCTGGGGATGTTCCAAACACCACCTCACCACAGGGAGTGCAAGGGGAAGGAGGAGCGAAGGCAGATACAGGAGGAGGTCAGGACTGTAGTGGAAGATGGAAGGACAAGCAGAGCAGCTGGTCTGAGGCAGCAGGGGTCCTGGACCAGATGGGAGCATGCCATGGACCGTGAAGTCACCTGGACAGATATTTGGCAGGCTGAGCCTCACCGCATCAGTTTCCTCATCTGGGCAGACTATGACGTCCTTACCTAGCCCAGCAAACCTTTCCACCTGGGGGAAAACGGAGACTCCAAACTGCCACCTGTGTTCGGGAAAAGGAACGTTGGCACACATTCTGAGCTCCTGTCCAAAAGTGCTCGGCCAAGGCTGTTCCACCTGGCGGCACAACCAGGTCTTGAAAGCTACTGCAGAACCCATCAGCAAAGTTATCAACACTGGCAGTCGAGTGTGCTACACCAACAGCACAATTGCTTCTGTCAAAACAGGAGCCCAGCCAAGGTGAGGTCACAAGAAACCACCAGCAGGGATACTGGGAACTGCCAAGGACTAGCAGCTGTCTGTAGACCACGAGGGGCAGCTGAAGTTCACCCAGCATGTCATCAGAACTGACCTGAGACCAGTCATCCTTCTGGTCTCAGAGAACACAAAGAACATCATCATTTTGGAGCTGACGTTGCCATGGGAGGACTGCCTGGGGGAGGCCTGTGAAAGACAGACGACCAAGTATGAAGATTTGGTGGTATACTGTCTTGCGCAGGGCTGGAAGGCAAAAATGTATGCCCATCGAAGTTGGCAGCAGAAGATTTGTGGGGTACTCCTCCCACAAAACCCTAAGCATCCTGGGCATTATGGGAATAGGAAGTAACAGAGTCATCAAGAACATCACTGAAACAGCAGAGAAAGCTTCGAGATGGCTCTGGATCCATAGAGGAGAACCATGGGGGGAAGCAAATGCTACTTGTGCACAAGGGTGCACTGGGTGACCTGGGTCGCGAGGGTGTCTAATGTTGAAAGACCTGATACACCCTATGACCCCAGGGTACATTACTGATGATGTACAGGTGCATCAGAACCACCTGGTGTTTTCAAAAACTGCTCAGTGTTTTCAGTGGGTTCACACTGTCTATGCTTCTTTGAGGTTTATTAACAACACTAAAGTAAATTACACTTTCATGTTTATGATACAAGTTAGTGTGTGTGTGTGTCTGTCTGTCTATCTATCTTCTAGTTAAGGAAAACATTGAAAGCATACCCACTTCTCCAGGGACCACTACACCACTGTAGTCAAACCATGATGTTATTACTGATAAAAATGTTGACTTTATGACAGTAAAATCTTACAAAATTGTAGCAAATGTGCTGCAGTTGTTGGTCATATATTCTGTATACGTCATCTAATACCAACATTTCAGAAAACCACTCACTTCCATAGCGTGCAGGTTGTTCCTCTCCTGGTTGAATGTGGGTTCTGTGGGGCGGTCCATGAAGAACTCCAGTGTTGTGGTGTTCTGCTGCTCACAGTGTTTTCCTGTGCTCATCAGCTCCTTAAAGTGTTTCCTTCGTTTGCTGCTGTTTTGTTGTTGTCGAACCCACTGTGGTCTTTGGTCATTGATGCTGGACATGCTGCTGCTGCTGCTTGAAAAGACGTCCCCACAGGCCGTCACCACCGCTGCCCTGTGCTGAGGATCCGGCATCGACGGAGGACGCCACTGGTGGTCAGTAGAGGTTAGCAAGACCCCTGAGGCCGGCAGCGGAAACAGGGCAGTGTTCTGATAATCATCTGGTAGGACAGGATTCACAAAACAAAACTATATTACAATGAGGCAATTCTGAACTTGAATCATGCGATTTAGTGTCACACTCAACTGAAATTGTCCCCACAAAGTGAAAAGTAAAAATAATGTATAAACGTGAAGTAAATAAATTTTAACTGAAAGTCACTACAGCATGGAGATGAAAATTCACATTGATTTTAGATTAAACATGTCCAAACCTTATTTCATTTAATTTTATATAATTAAGAAAATTCAAAGATTTGAAAAGGGATCAGGAAACTGTAATTATTTATCATGAAATTTATATTAACATATTTTTTTGCTAGTGTTGCTAAACAAAGGTGCTCAGTCCATCTGTCCATCTGTTAAATCCCATTTGCTTCAAAAGAATCAAATATAAATCATTTCATATTTCTATTTTGAGCTGAAGGACAGTGATTCCACTTTGTAAAACCACTAACTCCATCTGTTAATTTGGTTTGAATGTGGACTAATTGCTTCTATGAAACTGGGCCGTAAAACAGGCCATTGGGTTAAAAATTAAAATCAGATATTGACAAATCTTATGAAGTTTGGAAACACTTTGGGTCTATTGTAAAAATAAATATTCACTGAGATAAAAGAGAAACAACTTTGTTTTATATAATTTTTAATACACAAATCTGCATGTTATATGGTTAAAACTAATTAAGCAAGATAAAGTGTTTCATGAAAATGGCCACTGTTGCAAAATTCTGATTCATTTGTGTTTAAATGGGCAGATTCTGAGTGTTACACCAGTGGACATATTACATATGAAACCTAGATTGAGACTAACCTTTCCTGAAATCTGATTTAGAAAAACCACTAGAAGTGACAAATGCAAAACTGTGTCTTCATTTACAGTGGAATATAAGACCATTATAAGACCATTAACAGTCATATTTTCCAGGTAGCCTTTTATGTCCCAATTTTGATCCTATTTTTGGCCTCAAAATTGTATTAAAAATTAAGTAAATTTGGAATGATTCAGAGAACGACCTTTTTTTGGGTGTAAAAAGCTGATAAAAGTGACAAAATTAACCCAGTTTAATAGAAGCATCCATAGGTATAGGTTCAGGATACATTGTCTGCAACAGAAGTCTGGGTGGGATGTGTTAAGCCTTGAAACAAACCCCAAATTAATCTGTTTGGATCAGTATTTATGACATTTCTGACTTAACACCCCTTTAAACCCATCACCATTGACCTTATATGTAATATTATACATGATCATACTGTGTGTTTTGTATATTTGTGGAATACTTCCACTTCCTGTCTTAAAGGCTGAGCAGATCTCGTACCTGGAGACCTGTCCATTTTCATCTCAAAGTACGTCCTGCTGCCTGTCTCCTGACACTCGGACACCCCCAGGCTGTAGGTGGATTTGGATGACAGGACGTTGACGTAGGTCGCCAGTGAGGTACTGCTGTCACCAGAAACCACCGACAGCAGGGGGAGGGACTCTGGGTCAGTGTCTGCCATTCCACACTGCTCCACAGATGGTGAGGGCAGCAGTTTACAGTACTGGCCTTTGGCTGCAGTGTGGACATCTGTGTCCTTGAACTGGGACAGACACAGCCTCTTCAGTTCACGACTCATAGCCGCCTGCTTGAAAATACAAAAGGAAGATGATGTGTGTAGGTCTTTGATAAAATGACAAAAAGTTGGACAAGTTAGTGGTATGAATGAATGAATAAACTAGAAAAGCACTTGGAGAGTGCAGACTCTGCCAGGCATCCCACCTCTACCCACGCTAAATGAGCAATAGGTTTCACTTTCACTTCTGCGAGCAGCAGTCACTGACCAACTGAATGAAACACACACGTGCCCCCCTATCACCACCCAAATTTTACCATGTGTTCCTTGTACCAGTATCAACATTTCCTGAGAATTTCAACCAAATCCATCCAGAACTTTTTGTGTTATCTTGTTAAAGGTCAGACAGACAGACAGATAAAGACCAGTGAAAACATAACTCTGCTGTTCCTTGAAATAATGAATGAATGAATTATGCCATGTTAGAGTTTGGGCTAGGGTCACCCTAACCCTAACCCAGGTTTCTTGTATGTGATTCTCTTCTTCTCATCTATCAATTCCAAAAGGACAACAAAACTGTAAACTGTAGATTTTTTTGTATCCTTTTAGAACTTTTGTGGTATACATTTGTAGAAAAGTAAGGATAGCTGAGGGAAAACCTAAATAAATCCTTTCCTCTGTAGCCATGTTTTTATTTATTTTATATAAACATTATAAGACAGATAAATTAAACATTATTTACAACTGTGGCCTGGGAGGGAGCTAAAAACCAAGATTAAAACAAGGCAGTCGGAGACAGCAGACCTCCACCACAGCCTGATATGGAATCATATGATGTCAAAACATGATGTGATCGAGCCATAGGTGTTGACTCATCTGATGTCCGAAGATGAGACGATGTGAATGCAAAATAACGCCTCATTCTATCTGGTCTGAATCCTGAGATATTACCACTGATGTGTTTTAGATGTTGACCTTTAGTGTGACCTCAACCTTTGACCATCATTGCTCAAAATCTAATGGGTTCTTCCTTGACCCATTATCTATCATCTCTGAAAGAAAGTATTTCTTTTTCTTTTTCTTTTCTTTGTAATATTTTGAAGACAGGGTGGTAGTACATAAGTGTTTCTTCTTCCCACTCCCTTTCAGGCAGAAGATTACACATTGTTATTTGTTTATTTGTCTTAATGTTTAAGTTGGAAATTGTTTTTGTATATTTTGTAAGGAGAGTAAAAACTGTGAACTTGCCTGAAATAAACTAATCAATCAATCAATCAATCAAAAGTTTCATCCAAATCCATTCAGAACTTTTTGTGTAATCCTGCTGACAGTCAGACAAATAGACCCACATTTAATGCCTCCTTGGTGAAGGTAATTAAACAAATATAGAGGTTAAGATAGGGGCTTGATGGTTTTATCCTCTTATTAGCAATAAACATGTAATAAAACCTTTAGAGTGTGTCCCTCTGTGATCATAAACAGAGCAGTGGAACAACAGATGAACTTACAATGGTGCGTGTGTGTGTGCGTGTGTGTGTGTGCATACATCTCATCATTATTCTGTTAAATGTCAGACCAAACACTGTAGTGAAAACACATATAAAAATATACCCTGATTATGCACTTAAAGGATGAATGCTGACATACAACTACAAATCCAATCTAATCCTCTGTAGGTTTCTACAGGCGCTGAGCTGTAAATTACACTGTAGAGGCCTTGCACAGAAAATAAATCAGCTTTAGACCTCCATAAAAATTATGTTAAAATGACTGAAGTGAAAGTGAGGAGGAATTGAATGTGTTTATGATCTGGTTATAGATGGTATAAAATGGCTTTAAAATGAATGAAGGGAGATTGTTTTTTGTTTTTGCTTGTTTTTTTTTTGCATTAGGAGAATTATGGTATGAAGGTCAAACTGTGACACCTGTGCCATTAGGGCTTCTTGTCTTCCTTGAACTGTCTGCTGCTCCATCCTGTAGATCATGTTCCTCCTCTCTGCTGCTGCTCTTTCTTGGTTCAGCATGTCCAGCACTTTAATCTGTCCAAAGACACCCAGGAAATGATATCTGCAGACACTTCCAACACAATAAATAATACACTAGAAAAACAAACAGCTACGTCAATGATTGTTTGTGCAATTTGGCATCCATCCATCCATCCATCCATCCATCCATCCATCCATCCATCCATCCATCCATCCATCCATCCATCCATCCATCCATCCATCCATCCATCCATCCATCCATCCATCCATCCATCCATCCATGTAATCATACATGTAAAGACTTCAAGAAAATAAACCTTGACCTCGTGGTTTTGGTTTTACTTTAAAATCCCTAAAGTTTGGTGTCCTGGACCCATAGTCTACTGTTTGACCCAGTAGATCAGGTACCAGACAGAGTAAGAGCAGACCTGGTGGCGGTTCCTGCGGTCCATCTGACCCAGTCTGCTGTTGACCTGCTCCTGGACGTTCAGGATGTGCAGCCTCATTTCCTCCTGTGTGGCTCTCAGTTGGCCTTCCAGGCTCCTGATCAGGGGTGTACAGTGACACCCCCTGGCCGGTGCCTAGAAACAGCATCCACTCATGACACAATCATTGTGTGCAGGTTTGGAATGAGCTTGATGAAAAACTAAAAATGTCATATTCCTTCTACAACTACAAGAGAAAACTAAAAATGCAACTTCTATCAACCAATATAACTCACTGATTTATCCATATTTTCCTTTTGCTTAATGTATAAATGTTACTGTATGATGATATTATCATATGTTATACTGCAACTATGACACTGGGGTTGTCTATGGTGTTTTTATTATGTTGTTTGTTGTTATGTCCTGAGGATATTGGGCCAGGATCCTGTCTGTTGTGTGTGGATACCCAGGCCTACTGTCATAAGCTTTAAGTGGCTTCATTGGGTTGTCCCTATTTCACATCAATTGCTGGAACTATGTATGTGTTGTTCTTCTAAACTACACACATATTCATAGGAAAAACTACTTCTGGTGTACTGCATACAATGTCACTTTTCTTGGCACACTGTAAACCTGAACGTTAAGGATAATTAAGTATATTAAGTAGTGAATACTCAAAGTTTCAGAAATAGTACTACTAACTCAAATGTATTAAGTTACTCTAACATGTTCTTATTTTTAAGTAATTCCAAAAAATATTTTTTTATTAAGGGGAACTATTGTGGATATAAGTGAACATAACATAACAACATATGAGGTACAACTTAGTGGAATTAAGTCATTAAAAGCTGAGAATGATATTTTACTGTTATTTCTATTGTTTCAAATAAGGATGATTGAAAAAAAATAATCTTAACTGATGTAGTAGACGAGCACTCCAAATAACCACTAACATCTATCACACCAAAAAAATTTGAATCACAAAACAGTAATTTTATTCAGGGGCGGCTGTGGTTCAGCTGGTAGAGCGGGTCGTCCCATGACTGATGAGTCAAAGGTTTGAGTCCCGGCTCTGGCTGTCCACGTGTCCTTGAGCAAGACACTGAACCCTGACTTAGGCTCCCTGTAGGGCTGACAGAACCTTAGAATAATAAGTGAATAAGTATTTGACAGTTAATGAGTAATGTTTTAATTCAAGTATACTTCAATAAACATCTAAATTTTAAGTTCTGAAAAATTTTATTTTTTAACTTCATCAACTTAAAATAATTGAGTCAATCAATTGCCTTAAATTTTTTGAGTTCTGCTAACTTATTTGGGTTTACAGTGCACTCACATCTACAATTTTACAACGAAGTAAAGAATATACGAACAGTGACCTGTCTGATGTTGCCATCCTTGTCTCGGTACAGTGTGTAAAGTTGATAAGTTCTTCCGTTCTCCACAGACAGCTCCTCATCCTTTTCAAATAGAACGTTCTTCTTTCTTGTATGTGCATCCTTTTTGTATTTTCTCAAATCAATGTCATTCTCCTCCTGAAGAAAAGATTAAATTCAACTCATGAACAAAATTTTAAAGGGAGTTTCCAGTATATAACTTTTCACAAATTAAGTCCAACATATAGTACTTCATTCTGACTACATGGTGCATTCAGTGTCACAAGAAAGGTTGTATGATTTATTTCCACACTATAAGAAAATCCTATTGTATTGAAGAAACACAAAAACTGGCAACTGTGGATGCCAGAAGAATACTGTTAACAATACTGTAACATGTAGATTTATCATTGAATGTAAATGGACAGTAAACAGTGTTTTCTGAAGCCACCAGGCCTAAACTGGGAGCAATTTGGGTCAGTATCTTCATAGTTTTGCAAGGACGTGTGAACAGTCTGAGCTAGGATTGAAACTGCCATCATTGAACATCATTGGACGAAATTGGATGAAATTGGACAAAACGCTCTACCAAAAAAACGCACATTTAAAATCTTAAATTCTATAAAATTTTACTTCCCAATTGCTTTTGTACTTCTTTACTTTTTAAAGCAAATACTTCACTGCTATTATCTAGTAAATTATATCAGATTATCCTGTTTATACGATCACTTAAGTCATCTGATAAAATAAGATTTCAGATAATGATCGCAGTATTAGTGTGTATGCAAACAGGCTCATTGGATTTTAAATACATGCTGATTTGGTTTTCTTTTAACACTTTGCATTGAACCATATGTTCTTTTGTATAATAGTCCTGTAGAAGAAAGCATTGTTGTTTTAGATCAAGACTGTGTTTGGGTTCTAAAGGAGAGTCTGGAGGTCCTGGTTCAGACATGAGTGATCATCTTTTATAGACCCACCTGCTCTGTATTTCTCCTGCTCCTGTGGAGGCTGTGGATGGTTGTGGGATTTTTCAGGGAATGTTGATGCTGGTGGTGATGGTGGTAGCGGTGAAATCCTGCCGGGATAACTGAGCTGCTCCCTGTTTGTTCAAAACTAGGGCTTTCCTCTGCCATTGAACTGCTGCCCTGTTCACCACGTACAGCCTGAGGTACCGAATGAAACTCAGGACTAATGTACAACAAGCGCTGCAAAAAAAAAAAAGAGCAAAAAACGGTTTCTATTTATATATACTCAGAGCGCATACATTGGATCCATTAATCATTCACTCACACTGTTATGGCTACTCTTGCATTTCAAAAAAAGAGGTAAAAAATGTAAAATAGCAGAGTAGTCTTAAGGAGGAGCTCTATGATTCACTAAATTCCTTAAAAAGCACTCGCAGGTATATGTCTATGTTCAAAATGATCAGAATTTGTTTGCAGCAACAAACTTATTGTCAGTGGTTGGCTTCAACTTCACAATAATCAAAGAGAAAGAAAATGGTGGATTATGGAAATTAACAACTGTTGTCATTTCTGTAAAAAGAATTTAAAGATTGCTGATGTTTTCTCACATGTGCGTTAGTGTAACTGTGTGTTTATGTAGTTGTGTGTCTTTCAGGGACGTGTGTTAGATGTGTGTTATATTTTTATAATATCGTCAGCCTAAATGTTACCAAATACTTTTTATTTCAAACTAACATAAATCTTACAGATGAATCAAAAATTTTAAGACTCCTGAAAATTTGATTTAAGACATTTTAATGCTAATTAAGGCCTTATTTTTAGAACAATGAATTCAATGCCTTTTAAGACTTTTCAAGGATCCTCGGGAACCCTGAGTTAGACCCTAATTGTTCAAACAGTTTGAATTTGAACCCTCCAGGTGCAGTTTTCTTACTTTGTTTGATAGTATTTCTTCTCTGTTGACAGACTGGCTCCTGTGCTCTTCTCTCACTCTCTCTCTTTGTTTTTTCTTTATTGTTCTTCCTCTCATGTAGCGGTGTACCTATGATGGGAATAAAATCATCACAATCATGAACTTAGATATTTACTATAATGCACTCACAGAGAGTAATTGTGGATATGATGTTTTGAAGTGACCCTGTTGGTTTGTCTTATACAGATACTGACCTGTGGCGCTCTGGCCAGAAGAAGGGCCACATCTTTATGATTATTATCTCTGGCTTTGTCCAGAGCTGTTCGACCTGCCTGGATATAAGCACATGGAATACAGTTTGTGCACATATACGTACATAACATAACTTACACACAACCAAATGATAACACACCCATTTCATGCTATTGCAGCATTAGGTGCATTTTTTTTTCAATTAAATTCAATGTATTTCCAATAATAATAATGGATTAGATTTATATAGCACTTTTCAAGGCACCCAGAGCGCTTCACATTAGTGATCCATTATTCATTCACTCTCACATGCTCCTTCTGGTAGTGGTAAACTACATATGTAGTCACAGTTGCCCTGGGGCAGACTGACATAAGCGTGGCAGCCATTTCGCGCCTCTGACCGAACACCGAACATTCACACACCAGTGTGAGTGACACTGGAGGCAAGGAGGGTGAACAAGGACACAAAAGACTGACTAGGATAGAACGGGAATTGAACTGCCAACCCTTTGGTAAATGGACGACCTGCTCTACCAACTGAGCCATGGCTGCCCCTAACATGCAATAAGTTCTGTGAAGCTTTAGTTAATTGTGACCTTGACCGTTGACCTTCACTCAAATGGATTACTGCATCTGCTGTACATTAGCTATATGTATATGACCGTGTCATTTCATGGTGATATCTCAAGTATTCATTGAGTTATAGCATGATATGTCTCTGTGGACACACACACACACACAAAGTGATTACAATAATCTCACCGAACCAATGTTGGGCGAGATTAATCATACAGTAACACTGCCCCCACCACCTTATAGTATAGGTACTAGCCATGATAGGTAACCACTTCATCCACCTCTCTCCTCACACTGACAAACCCTATATTCTAGAACAGAGTTAACCTGGACTCATCAGACCACATGACCCTTGTCCATTCAAACAGTTCAATTTTAATCCTTTGCTTTTTTTTTTTCCATCTGATGCTTGTTCAGGAAACAAGTCCATTAGCTAGGGTTAAATAACTTGTTCCAGTTAAACCATATTAGTCACTGCTGTGGTTTTGGCTGAATGTAAAAAAAGCATTTAAGATTTATGGGCATTTAGAAATATCTATCAGAGAAACATGTGGAAGGAATGGAAAATAAGAATAGTAAGAATAGTATTTTCTTTACATTTAAATGAGCTATTTCAATCTTCTAAATATAGTGGGTCTACATTTACAGAGGCCACAATATTAGGTTAGAATAGACTTTTTGTACATGGCATCCAGGATTAAAATGTATATGTTTGATCGTTATTATTCTCTCAAATAAAAAGCCCAGAAAGGTCAGAATAAACACTGTCTGTAATGAGTGTAGCTTTACTGCTCTCACTAAATAACACATTAATCCTTTAAATAAAAGCTTTTTAATGCAAGAACTTATTTCATTTTGGTGATGATCCGGGGGGGGTTGGGGTACCTTGGTGGAGGGCTTTTCTCGTTTCACTTAAAACCTGCGATAATGATGCTTACATTGTTTTTGATATTTCCATCAGTCCCAGCCTCCAACAGGAGCTGAACTGTCTTCTTATGGTTCAGAGTTGCTGCCACATGGAGGGCGGTGTCCCCAACCTACAGACAATGAAGAACACAGGGATGAAGTATCTGAAATGCACTCCACTGATCATGTATGCACACACAAACACACACACACACACACACACACACACAATCGTTTACATTTCTCATGAGGACCAAGTTTGTAATCGAGTAGACATTGGGTAGTGAGTGTAAGCAGTTTATATATATATATATATATATATATATATATATATATATATATATATATATATATATATATGTGTGTGTGTGTGTGTGTGTGTGTGTGTGTGTATAAATAATGCTAAAACATTTTTAAAAATTTTAAATTAAATAAAAATAAATAAATAAAAAATGTAAATAATACTAATATGTTTTGAAATAATAAAATAAATAATAAATAAAAGAAAGAAATAATAAAAACATGTGGGAAACAGGTGCCAAATGAAACATGTAGTTTTCAAAACTGTCGAGGTCGGAAGAGTGACTGATTGGGGGGGCTACAGAGAATGTTCTGTGCCCCAGGTTCAGTGCTTGGTTTTGGGTGGCGGGGCGAGGAAGTGGGCGGAAGAGGGTGGGAGGCAACGGGAGGGGACATGTTCATTATTATTATATATTACTACTCTATTCCATAGTAAATTAAAAAATGATTGGGTTTCCTGGTGTGTTCACACATAATATGATGTGCATTTGTTTTAAACCTCTTTTTCTTTGCTTGTTGAGATGTTTGTCTAGATCTGGGTTTTTTTTATACACCTGACTGTAGTTCCATTATGTACCATTTCTTCTACGCCCCCTAAAAACACCTGCTGTACCAGTTTAAAAAGCTTTCATTAAAAAACGAGGGTGTTTTTGTAATTTTTCCATTAGATTAATTTTTAATGCGCAAGTGACTATTGACACACTGCACCTGGTTTTTCTCCGTCAGACAGCACAAAGAACTCAGTAGTATTTTCACCAGGCTCAAGTTGTTGTAGCGAGCAGCCACATGTAAACACGTGTCACCCATCTGCAGAAAAAAAATAACACAGTTTAACCTTTTGACCCATCAGACATTATTCCAGGTAAACATGCAGTCATCTGTTTCGACTTCATAAAAACTCCTGTGAGCTTGTGCTTGTGTTCCTTTTCTACAGTAGCTTTGGTTTTTCATGTTTGTTTTAGGATCAATACAGGTGGAATAGAGGAACAGAAATTTGACAGGTTTTTACTGAATAAGTCATTCTGTATGTTTATCAATAAAGGATTTACGATGTTGAACTTGAACTGTGAACTAGGAAACACTGAATTTGGCCTAGTTCTTTAGTTCTAAATTAGTCCAGAAAAAAAAGAAGCCTAGACTGTAGAGCTGGGCAAAAAATCTATTTAGATTTAAAATCGAGTTTTATGGCAAAATCGATTCATATTTTAGGAAAATCGTGCAATCCGATTCCCCCCCCACACACACACACACACACATTTTTTGCACCTTTTTTCCTCCCAAAAAGAAAACCATGAACCAGGCTGCTTTCCGTAGTGTTTCACCCCAGGCCCCGCCTACGATCTCTTTCTTCTGCAGCACAGGGAACAATATCACCCCCCAGTGAGGGAGACACGCTGACTCCTAAAAGGGTTCAGTTGTGTGGAATCGGTTTGGGTTTTTAGGGTCTGACGAAGCCCAGCTACTGCCTCGTTGTAAGCAGTGTCTTCAGACTGTTGTTGTTGACGGTAGCGGTACGACCAATCTGTTCGCGCATCTAAAGCAAAAGCATCCAATGGGGGGGGACTAGCGCTGCCAGCACTTCTTCAAAATGTTCAACAAACACAGCGATAACAGACGCAGTAACATCATATATCCAAAATATTGGTAACATATTCAGGTTTATTGAAGTAGTTTGATTGATAATAAGGTTTTGTTTTATTTTGTCCTTACAAAGTAAAAATGTTACTAGTTTTCTTTTTATCTTACTTTTGCACTACTACGTTTTTTGCAATGTTTTTCATATAATATGAGTATTAATGTATATTGTTTTAGTTGTTAAAATATTTTAAGCTTTCTTTTTTCCAACAAAATATATCTTTTACACTATTTTTTTTGCACTGTTTTCCTGTAACAGTGGTGGATATGTCTGGACTTACTACAGTTCATGTAGGCAAAGTCTCAGGTTGCAGTTGCACCTTTTGCACAACTGATTTATTATTTACAGTTATTTGTAGAAATATTTTTGTTTTACATGTTATTTAATTAAAAAAAAAAGAAGACGAAAGAAACCACGTTTCTAGTGTTTTCATTTTCATTTAGCCCACGTGGGAAAAAATCGTATCGTGAATCGTGAATCGAGTTTTTTGGGAAAAAATCAGAGTTTTTTTTAAAAGAGAAAATCGCCCAGCCCTACTAGACTATCTACTTTTATGTTCAACTCTCTGACTTTCTTCTGTGGCTCCTCCCCCCATTGCACAGGCAGTGGTGAGGTGCACCAAGCATGCTCAGATGTCAATGAAAAGAATAAGGTCTGTTGAGTTGCATTTTGTAATAAACTGCCCCAAAGCTTTGAAAATTTCCACTAAACAAAACAAAAAAAAATCTGGAATTTCCAGTATATTATCTGTTTATGCCACTTTTGAATAGTGTACTGATAGTAATTGCTAAGTCCTGCTACTAAGAAAATACGGTGATACTAATAATAGGCCAAGCTTTTTACAAATACTTGAAAATCAAATAAATATAATTAACAAACAAATAAACTATAGAACTGTTATTACATAATGTAACAGGTTACTACATGTTTAAGAAAATACAAAATTTGCAAGTGCTTTTTGCAATATCTTCTCAAAATGTAATAACTTATTACACAATGTGTTAGGGCAGTTTATTACAAAATTAAATGAAAACGTTAGTACATTTTGGATTATTACGAAATGCCCTGCTATTACAAAATGTGGCTCAACAAGAACATATGAAAAATACATCTCACATTCAGCGATAGGTCAGCAATGTCACAAACACAGCATTCTGGGTAACTCACATTGTTTTTGCTGTCTGGATTGGCACCTCCGAGCAGCAGAAGGCGAGCGGTCTGAGCATGTGCATTCTGACAGGCCAGATGAAGAGCTGTGTTCCCTGTCTGAAAGGACACGGTGCAGTCATTCAGAGTAATATGTTATAACACTTCAACCATCCACTGATATTTAATGGGTTAGGGTTTAGATGATTAGGAGTACATACATGTTAGGGGTGGCAGAAAAATTCACATATGCTTTTTGTTTTGATTTTTAAACCAATGTTTTGTTCAAAAATAAAACATTTTCCCATATTTAAATTACTAATTTTAAGCCAGGTGGGGAAAAAATACTGCATGTAAAGACCGTAGATGACTGTATGAGTCAGTCAGATGGATAATATGTGTCATTGAATACACAGAAATCACCTCACAGAAGGCACACAGACGACAGCTAGCTTATTATCGTATTAGCTTCAACAAAACAACAGCGTTAAACAACTTTAACTTATATGCAGATAAACAATACACTATGATAATATCTATTCCAACTGTATTGTGTTATTAATCTCACCTTGTATCATTTACACACAGTAATAAACCAGGAGTATATGAATTAGAGTTGGGAAAAAGAGGGTGATTAGCAACAACACAAGCTAATGCTAAACATGGAGTTTGGTGCGTTCAAGATCATTGTAATATCCCTGGTGCGTTCAGAGCGCGGGATATCTGAAAACTTCGAGAAAATGAGTTGTTCCTGAATAAATATACTTAAACAATCAACAACAATTACAGTGTGTGGTCTTTCTAATAGAAATGAAGAGCAGAGTTGGACATGTACACTTTAAAGTTCACTTCATGATGAAGTATGTTAATTTAAAGGCTCTTATTTGTGTTGTGTCCAGATAAATGTAGCAGTTTACTTCCCAAATTCGGATTCTATTTACCGCAATGTAAATGATCCAGAATCCAGGATCTCTTCCAGATCACCACCAAAATGTAATCATTTGTTCTTTGTGAAACTCCCAACACATCTTGAAAAATTTATCAAGATCCATCCAGAACTTTTTGAGTAATATTGCTGACAGACAAACAAACTTAAAAAAAAAAAAACATAACCTCCTCTGCAGACCTTTCTGCATTCAAAGGGGGGTGGTCTGCCTTGGCGGAGGTTTGTGCTCTCAGTGCTTTTCTAGTTTTGTTATATTCTAATTGTATTTATTTTTAAATAAATTCTATATTATTTTATATTATACTATTTTATATTTCTTTTTATTTATATTTTCTTTCATTTTATTCAATTTTATTTTATTTTTTGGACAATACACCACGTGTATCAGTAAATGTAAAATGTGCATGAACACACACACACACACACACACACACACACACACACACACACACACACGTTATTATTCCTACCTTGTTCCTGATGTGTACATCTGCTCCTGCTTTGACCAGCTGTTTGACGCACTGAGAAAAGCCGTGCCAAGACGCCTCGTGCAGAGCCGTGTTACAGTCCTACACAAAACACAAGACAAATCCACAGTGTGTGTGTGTGTGTGTGTGTGTGTGTGTGTGTTGTACTGACAGCTCACCACTGAAATCAAACTGTGGGTGAATGAATGACGCATCCACAGTGGTGTGTGTTCAGTACTCACTCTGTCCTGCAGATCCACAGCACAGCCTCCCTGAATCAGAGCACACACAGCATCACTATTTCCCACCATGGAGGCCCGGTGCAGGGCCGTCTGAAGACCTGGGCCCCTATGGGTCGATGGAGTGACAGGGACCAGGGCCTGTTCACTCATTACTACACACACACACACACTACATGTATTAGGTTGTAAGCACAAAAATATACATTTTAAAAAAGTCAATGTCATAACTTGTTTCTATAATTTACTTCCATTTAACATAATGAGTTATGCCATTGTTAATTTATTATTATTATTATTACTATCATGTTTTTTTAGTTCATATTTTTTGTGTACCCATGCTCATGCATGCACAGTGACAGATTCAGACACTGACTAAAATTCCAAATCCCATTCACACTTACCTTCAGGTGATTTAATTCCACCCAACAATCCTCAGACATGATGGATCTTGTACTTCCTGTTGTCACAATAACGAAATATTAAACTCAGTTCTGCTGCACATGATCTGCACATAATATGACACAGATGATGCCAGGGATGTGATGAAGAGTAGACTTTAACCACACAAGCATAATCTACAATCTGCGGTCGAAGTGCTGCAGGCTTTGTCAGTGTGTGTGTGTGTGTGTGTGTGTGTGTTGATTGTGCAGCTACATAAACATGTGTTGTGCAGAATTTCCAGGACAGATAACAATATTTAATCCGCAAGCTGCGTCCCTGATGATCTCGTTGCTCCACGAGTATCAGGACACAGCTGATATCATGATAGAAAAATAAAATAAAGACAATTTTAAAATCAACATCAACCGTGTGTGCACATTATCTTCTGAGGGACACAGGTGGGTGTTTTGTACAGTTAGGGCCACATTTGGGAAGAAAGAAAGAAAGAAAGAAAGAAAGAAAGAAAGAAAGAAAGAAAGAAAGAAAGAAAGAAAGAAAGAAAGAAAGAAAGAAAGAAAGAAAGAAAGAAAGAAAGAAAGAAAGAAAATAGACTATACATCACAACACATTTACAACAAATGTACATGAAAGTGAACCCCAAGGAAGCACAAGTACTTATACTGTAGAAAGGGAACCAGCAACCAACAACATCCTAACCTTCATTCCCCATTTTACAAGATGTCGTGTGATGATAATCCACTCAATAACCACCACAGATACTGTAGTGACATGATTTATATGTAACTTTAGTATAAGTATCCACTTGACATCTTATATGTTTTGAGGTAACAAAGTCCAAGTGGTAAAACCTAAATTAAACCAAACAACCAAATCATTTACTCATCATCATATACTCATCTACAGTTTAATACCCATAGATCCACTTATCCTATCTACTGTATAAATGTTAAGTAATTGGTGTAAAATGCAGATTGTCATCTTTTTATGGTCATCAGATATGACATATTTAGATGTTCACAGGTTCTATGGTGAATGTGGAAACACTAACATCCTCTGACATAGAGATGGACCAATGACATTTGTTTTTTATGCTCAGTCATTGATATCCTTGCTGAAAACATACATTTTATTCAATTTTCTCTGTTTTATTCTAATAATAATCATTGAATTTATTAAATGGCAGTGACTGTGGCACACAATATTGGTTTGTCTATCATCAGAGAGCCAATCAAATGTTATGAGTTTAACGAGAGTCAATCATAGATACTGTTCCATGAACTCATTAACCTCTTGTTACCACAGTAATTGTGCTGATATATGACATGTACTTAAATGCATTCTTTTCGTGTATTTTGCTTATGTAGTACTGTATAGTTAATGGAAGAAATGAAAAATTGGTGATAGAACATAGTATAGAATATGAATTATTCTTCTAAATACTTTATATGTTGTTTCATGGTGTTCTTTGATCTATGAGGCAGGAGAAGCTGGAGGGAGCAACACTGATTGGCTCTGTGGAACTAGATAAAGCCATATTTTCTGGCTATTCATGGCTATTTTCTCAATAGCCATGTTGTAAGGAAATCCAGTAAAAAAATTAATTAAATTAAATATATATATATATATATATATACCTATATGTATATATATATATATATATATATATATATATATATATATATATATATATATATATAGTGAGAAATGCAGAGGATAATATCATAATGAATGGAAATAAATCACTTAAGACAGGTTAAAGAAAAAGAAACATGGAAATACTGTAGCATTTAAATTGTTTTCCTGTTGTAAAATAATAACCTTTAAATTTATAAACATGTACAGGACATGAACAATAAATTATATATAATAAAAAACATCTGACCTACACTGAAACAACCAAAATATAGAGGATGATATATAATAAATTGTGATAAATCACTTAACAATAGTTAAGTAGAAAGACACCTTTGCACTGATAATGGTAAAAATAAAAAAGCTACTGAAAGATACTGAATTTAATTTAATTGCAAATACTAAACCTTTCTGGTAGCTAGCTGGGAATTTGAATCATTTTCTGAATCATTGTTATTATTTTAGCTGCAGATATTTTCATGGTTAATGTGATTCGCTGCCTTTCACTGATAACTGTATGAAGACCCTGACCCACATGACAAAGGATTCCCATCTGAGCCGACAGATTATACTCTATGTTAAGGGTCAACTGTTAATCTGTGCAGTTGATTATAAACAGTGTTGAACCTGAGAATGTGCACATACACATACCATTCACTCTCATTTTTATTCCTTCTACCAAACGTTCTCACAATGTCTTATTTAGTGTTTTCCAGGTAGAATCTGCAGATGCGTTCATGCTCATATATTATTTACTGCTGACACAGTCTATCATGTGCCTGTATGTGTGTGTATGAACCAACTATATTTACACACTGGAAAAAAGTGTATTTCTACTGTAGTTTCTAGTCCAAATATCTCATCATACTTCAAATAAAACATAATCACCTAATCACCTTTGAATACCTTTTCAGTGAGATATAGTAATTTATTTTTAAGTAATCAATCTTTAAATGTATGTTATTTCAAGAAATCTTACTAAAATAATTTTCATTGGCAGATTTTTTTTTGCTTGTGGAGTTGAATTAATGAATAATTCAGACACAAACACAGCATTTACCCTTCATCAAGACCACAGGGAAATGTTTTAAAATTCATAATTCCATTAAAAAAAGCCAAATATCACTTCTTAAGTTTATAACAAGTCAGTGCACTGTATATTCAGTAATTTAATAGCCCATCTTTAAATTATTTAGTAAAATAGTGCTAATTAAAGGCGTTATGTCTGTAGTGATAGACCTACAGCTCAGCTCAATGAAACCATTACATCTGCTTATTATTTATTTACTTTGAACATGCAAAGAAACAAATAAAACAAGGTCAGATAAGATAAAAGAAACATGTAAATGAACAGAATCTATCTTCAAGTAGATGCAAGTCACAATTTTGCACAGTCAAAAAAGATGTGTAAACCTCCCCCTCAGTATTTGTTTTCAGAATTTTAGCACTAAACTACAACTAATACACAATGCAGTGATTAAATCATGCATAAAAAAATGATCTCATCTCATTTTCTGAACATGGTTTATCCTCACTAAGGTCACAGGGGTCACCGGGGGTCTATTACAGCTACAACTGCTGAAGGCGGGGTACACTCTGTACAAGTCGAAAGTCAACAAAATGATCTTACAAGATAAATAAAACATATTTATCAGTCGACTCAACTGGGGTGTTTAATAAGTTAAACATCCTTTACAAGACATGATTTAGTTTCATGTCTCTGCATCATTCAAACCAAACCAAATTTGGTTTGTAAACTAATACCCCATACTGGGACAAATAAAACATACTACTACTACTACTACTACTACTACTACTACTACTACTACTACTACTACTACTACTACTACTACGACTACTACTACTACTACTACTACGACTACTACTACGACTACTACTACTACTACTACTACTACTACTACTACTACTACTACTACGACTACTACGACTACTACTACTACTACTACTACTACTACTACTACTACTACTACTACTACTACTACTACTACGACTACTACTACGACTACTACGACGACTACTACGACGATGACTACTACTACTACTACTACTACGACTACTACTACTACTACTACTACTACTACTACTACTACTACTACTACTACATTCTACCATCATGTATCATTAGCTCAACCATCATCATTTGCTCTGTTCAATTACACTCTTTTATCCAAATATAGTCACAACCTTTCCTCCAGTGACCTTTGCTCCAGTGACCTTTCCTACGGTGACCTTTCCTCCAGTGACCTTTCCTACAGTGACCTTTCCTCCAGTGACCTTTCCTCCAATGACCTTTCCTCCAATGACCTTTCCTCCAGTGACCTTTCCTACGGTGACCTTTCCTCCAGTGACCTTTGCTCCAGTGACCTTTCCTCCAGTGACCTTTCCTCCAGTGCTCTCCATATACACCTGGCCTCGCATCGTGCAGCTGCAAGTCGTTGCTGATCTGTAATATTTAAGCAGTGAAACTTGCAGTTGCCAGTGTGGGACCATTTGACTTTGTCACCTCCATAACCGGGACATGTTGACCATTTCTCTTGCCACAATAACCTGGACATTTTTCACCACCACGGACTCTGGCTGATCTACCCTCAGGTTTTGTTTTGGTTTTATCTCTGCCTTTGTCTGCTTTTTGTTTTGTCTGTTATTTAATAATTTTTCCCTTCAGCACTACGCAGTCCTCTCCACTTCACCCATCCTGACACACTCATGTCTACAAAAAAGCCCTAAACTGTGTATGTGTGTGTGTGTGTGTGTGTGTGTGTGTGTGTGGTGGAAAAGTTGTTGAGCACCCCATTTATTTGCATTAAAAATCATTCTTAAGTCAGTGAAATCCACCATATAGTGTTCCCTTCTCCAAACCCACATGCTCCCTTCTGCACATGCTCTGTCCTGTGGAGGTCAAAACTGGATGTTTCAGTGGAAAAATATCCAGGACATAATATGATAAAACTGTCAGTAACTTAGTTTTGTTATTTTTTTTCTCTAACAAGCAATAAACAAAACACAACTATGCTTATCTAATGAAGCCACATCTTGTGAAGCATACACAAAAAACACATTTTTCTGCAAATATTTCATGATAAAACTAAAAGATATGTAAAATTCTAAGGGTGTGCAAATCTTTTTTCCACTACTGTATATGCAGAGGACATACTGTATATGCAGAGGACATACTACTATCATATACACAACAATATGAATGAGTCAAGTTTTAGATGAAGTGATGGTATAAGTATAACACACGCTGACATGTTGCCACTAAAAATATGGAAAAAATCAAAAATATTAGATCATATTTTTTTTTACCTTGTCTTTCAAAATGCCTTCAGACTTCATGTAACAAAAAAGCGCATCAGCACAAAATCCAAACAAGCTTTCAAAGAGTTGATAGTTATGTTTGTAGTGTGTAAGAGGATGATGTTACTGCATCGACAGCCGGCTGGCCACTCGGTGTGTGAAGATGTGTAGAGAGAGGATGCCAGCTGTTGTTGTGCATTAGAGCTTAGAGCTGAAGAGGCCGAGAAATAGAGAGTTCATGCATGTGATACTCCACACATGCACTGACGCTTTAATCCTTCTGTCTGATGTGAAATTGTGACCAAATGTGAACATGCTTTTGTCTTGTTCAGTAAATAACATGATGATGATCAACTTGCTATAAAAAAACATAGACAATTTGGGCTTTTTTTTTCCCTCTTACATCTTTTTCCTTGTGGGTTTTTTTTGTTTGTTTTTTGTTTTACAGTTGTTACAGTGTTGTGGTGATACTTTCTTTTTATATTTACTGTATTTTTACTGTATTTTGACTGGCTGTCAAAAACCAGCTGGACTGATTTAGATTAAAAAAAAAATACCCCAAAACAAAACTGTGTGTTCACAGTTCATGTTCAAAATCCTTCAAAATCTGTTATTAATATACAATCTGAGTGTCTTATTTCATAAAAACCTGTCAAACTTAAATTATTTTTCACCTGTTTTCACCCTAAAATACTCCTGTTTTTACTCCAATTATTATTAGTTTCTTTTATTGTATTTTTTTCATCTGTGTAGTTTTAGTAGTTTTTATTTTATTTATTTTAGATTTTTTTTTATTGCTTTGTTCTCCTTTCTCTGTTTTGTGTGTTATGCCTTGTAGTGTGCAGCGCTTTGTGTCAGCTGTGTCTGTTTTAAAGCACTTTAATAAATAAAGATGGTATGGTATGGTATGGTATGGTATGGTATGGTATGGTATGGTATGGTATGGTATGGTATGGTATGGTATGGTATGGTATGGTATGGTATGGTATGGTATGGTATGGTATGTTGTGGTATGGTATGTTGTGGTATGGTATGGTATGGTATGGTATGTTGTGGTATGGTATGGTATGGTATGGTATGGTATGGTATGCTATGGTATGGCATGGCATGGTATGGTATGGTAAAAGACAAAGTAAAGCAAAACCACTGTAGAAAAAGAACACAAACACATACAGTAGTTTTTATAATAGTGAAATTACCTGGAATAATGTCTCAGGGGTTAAAGTGTTAAACATGGCTTAACCTTCTACATCAGTGCATAATTCATGGGTTAAATCTTCATAACCTTTGGGATCCAGCTCCATGTTCCCCTAGTGTGAGTGTCTAATCAGGTTTACATCCATAGAAAATCCTGCCTCTTTGTTTTGGTTGGATGTTTCTCAAATGCATTCAGTGTGGATTAGAATCAGCACATACAGATGAAATCCCTGAGTTGCTTGGCTTTGTGGGAAAAATGTAAGCTTTTGTTGCACTGATAGTAAAACAGGATAAAAAAAAACAGGGGAAAAAAAAGATGGAGTCAAAATTAAATACAAGTAATGCGTACAGCTGGGTTTATATTTATGTTTGTAAGCGCCCATCTGCCATCTGTGTGTCCTACAGTCATTTAAATTACAAACTGACCTCAAACAAAACTTGATGAAGTGGTTGTTTTTTTCTCTACTTCACGTGATAAGATATTTCACTTTTTACATCCATGGAAATGTTGGTGTGCGTCTGACTTTTCCAAAATATGTTGTTACCAATAACCCATGGTTTACTCTAATACTATTTTTTGGTTTGTGTCCATATTGGCGTCTATTATATATGAGTGAATGGATGTGACTTTTTTTAAAATATAGATAACATTCTAAAATACATGTCTTTATATGTTTTAGTTTGTATTAATGTTTGCTTTTCTCATGAAAATATCAGCCTGCCCACGGACTACTGGTCGGATTTAACACTAGTGGTACAACCTGGCACACTCATGTATCTAGTTAAGGTTAAAGCATATAGTGCATTGTCCCTGCCTAGATACATGACATACAAAAAGAGGCCTTCTTTACCATAAGACAGTAAATACAAAGATTAAAGATAAGAAAAATCACACTGTAAAGCCAAATGAGTCAGCAGAACTCCAAAAATTTAAGGCAATCGATTGCATCAATTATTTGAAGTTGATGAAACTGTAAAAATACAAGTTTCCAGAACTTAAAATGTAGATGCTTATTAAAGTATAATAAATTAAAACATTACTTATAAAGTTAGTATTCTAAGGTTCTGTCAGTCCTACTGGGAGACTTAGTCAGGGTTCAGTGTCTTTGTCCAAGGACATGTGGACAGACAGAGCCGGGACATGAACTTCTGACCTTTCAGTCATTGGATGACCCACTTTACCACTAGGACCCACTTTACCCACAAAGAACCAGTTCTACTTTTGTGCCACTTCTCTGGGCGATCTGGCAAGGCAGTTTCCTATGGGATCAATAACGTTTTATCTTATCATATCTTATATCATGTTTTTCATGCGGTATTACAATTTTCTTTTGTTAAAACATTTCAAAACAACCCCCATGATCTTATTCTTCAAATATTTTGACTTAATTCTTTTAAAATTCTAATAACTTTTGTTCATCATTATTGTTACGGCTTCATTCTTCCAGTTTTATCATTGTATTCACTGAACAAAATGCAAAATACAGAGGATAAAGCAAGAGCGTAGGTTTGGTCTAAACTTTGGTAGGGACATTGTTACTCACCCTCCCACCCACCCCACCCCACCCTTAAAAAAAAAGAAAAAAGAAAAAAGGGAGGATAAGAAAATCATTCTCAGTAGAGCAGTTAAAGAACAAGAAAACTTTACTTTTTCCAAAGTGCAAATTCAGCACATACATACATATTGCTTTTTGGCAAAACATTCATTCAACTTACAATACATGGTTATAATTCACTTAATAAACGGTCATTGTAGAGTGTTTCCATGGTAACAGGACTGTGGTCATTCTGTGTTTTTTCTTCCATTAGCACAAAGAAAAAGTCTTGTCCTGGACTTTGAATGTTACCGTACTGAACGCCAAGACCCAGAAGAGCATGAACTACAGTAAGTCCACCTGCATCTGGACCTGGATCGCAGTCCGATCCTGGACTCGCTGTGTTTTTACATCTGTCTCTTTCTTCCAGTTTCGGACACAGACCTGTACATCGTTCTGTCCCTGCCCACGGCCAGAGCCACACCCTATCGAACCAAATCTGTATCCAGCAATAACAACCCAAAGTGGAATGAGACCTTCACCTACAGGGTCCCAGTCCAGACCAAAGTGAGTCCACTCAGGATCAGAGTGACTTTAGGTTGAAACGCATGAGTGAGAATACAAAAAATTAAAGTATGAACCCTAAACAAAGCAAAAGTAATAAAATAAAATAATAATAATAAAAATAAAAATAAAAGATCACACAGACAAAATATAAAAATAAGAACACACAAAAACCATAAAACTAAGAACACCAATAAATGAATACATAAACATAACAACACACTTACATTAGTTACTGTAAAGCAGGAGTTGTTGGATTACTATGGAGGGTGGAGGACTGACCCCCTACTGACACAGTAGATGGACAACTAATAACTATTTGACCAACCTTTGTTACATGTATATCACTAAAACTCTACAGTGTTTCATTTCATTCACTGACATTTTTACATCTGTCTAATTAAACCTGACATCCTATGAATGTTGTAAAAACAGGCCCATTAAACATTTCCTGCAAAGTACTCTGGGTCGTAATAATCCTTATCCCTTAACCTCATCATTTCATGCCAGTCCCTCTGGACATCTCCGTCTCTGGGTGGAGTATTTGTACCATATATATATGAAATAAAAATGTCCCTTAATTCAAAATACAGTGTTGGACTCTGAAGGAATCTCTCGAACTGCTCCTCCAGTGCTGGATTACGTGGTGGAGGAGGTGGAGGAGGCCTCATCCCGACTAGAGTGAAAATAAAAGAAAGGTTGAATATAATATTTTCCACAAAACATTGGATCCTTTTTAACAAGTAGTGCCAAACATAACAAGCCCTGACCGTCACAAACATTTTATCTGATTTTTTCATATCTCTTATTATTGCAAAACCACATTTTTACTGAAGCTGACCTTTGACCTACATTCACCAAATAAAATAGGATCTATTCAGGACCAGACACAACAAACTCACCCTTTGCAAACATTTTAGTTCTTAACAGACATCTCCCTCTCAAAACCTCAGACGATGGGTTTGATCATTTTGGAGCCTACATGTAATTCCCAATCTATCAACAAAAGTAACTAATCACCACTGTTTTTGAAGTTATGACCATTTAAAATCATGTGACCTCCATTTTGACCTTTCAAGTTCAGTTAAGGTCAAAGGTCATGATGCCAGTTTTAAGCATATGCCAGGTTTCATACAGTATCTGTCAATAATAGTAACTAAGTGTCTATCTCCATTCGTTTTTCTGTTGTAGTCCATTTTATTTTTTTTTATGTATTGACTGTGACCCCTGACCTCTTGGGTCAAGAATAGGTCAAAATCTGTCTAAGGTGCAGAATTGTTCATTTGAAGTCTCTAAGATCAATAGTTCAAAAGTTATATCCAAAGTTTGATTTAGACCTTTATTGTGACCTTGACCTTTGACCTAGAGATATGTCCTTCAAGGTTCTGATGTCAATGCACATCAACAGTGAGAGCAAAAAGATGATATATGCTAAATTTAGTGAGTTTAGGAATGAAAAGATAATTCCTGATTTGCCCTATCTCTGATCATTATGAAAACACATTTTGGTGACCTTGACCTTTGACCTACATTCACCAAAATTAATGGGATCTATTCTACCTGCTCCCACACACACACACACACACACCTTTCTTAAAAATGTCATGGAACTTGTCCAACAGGTTTTATTTAAATTTGCTGACAAACAAGTTAAAACAAAAACAACACCCTTGTCACTGTTTACGAGTGTGGGGTGAAAATGTATATTCTGTCTATATTGTTAATTAACATCTACATCATCTCATTGTTTCACATGAGAGATTGTTATAATATCAGTGGAAGCACTGTTCTCAAAGGAGAGGTTATAATTAATCAAATACTGATCATTCATGAAGTTCTACAAATAACTGCTTATCAATAGATTATACAGATGTATTAATTCTTTATATATAATAAAAAGCAATAACTGAATACTATTTCATGATGAGATCTTGTCATATGAGATCTCGCGAGATGTAATTTAGCGAGATATCTCGTCGCCTTAAAATTCTGTCTTACGAGATTTGTTATGCAGTCAAAATGACGTTGGAAAACATAGGTTTTACTATTGAAGACACCTCTGCCACTTTCTAATCATTTGTTTGGCAGCATTTTGGGTTCCTGGCAAGAGAGTGACTGATAAGACACAGTCTGCACAATATGCAGACTGTGACGGTGCGACATATTATTTTAACTTTTATAACATTGTATTTTAGTTTCACTTTGTAGAGGAATAACTTCATTAAGAAGTTCATTAAAATTAAGAAGTTCATTAAAAGGAGAAAGTTAATTAAAAGTTAATGCTTACAGAGTTCACACCCCTACTACTTAATGACACTTATTTTACAATAGGTAGTAAAACTCTTCTTACCAAATTTCTGCAGATATATCATTGTACATGATATCCCAGTAACAATAGCCACTAAGCAGAAGGCTGCGAGGATTCCAAAGAAAATATTGTTAGACATGAATCCTCTGTGGATGAGAGGTCTGTGGTCAAGAGTGTTTCCATCTGTAATGAAAGAAGAACATTTGTGTACTTTACTTCTGACAGTAAAGGGAACTATTCTATTACACCAACAGAGAATAGGTTCAGTCAATGAGTGTGTGTCGGCTGTGTAGAAGATGCAGGTTTAACAAACTGAGTTTAACCCTGAGCTCTGAGTTATAAAACAACCCCCTTTACTCTTAGTTTAACCCACTCTTTAGGCCACAGGTGTCAAACTCCAGTCCTCGAGGGCCGGTGTCCTGCATGTTTTAGATATTTCCCTCTTCCATGTGATTCATCAGACTGATAATGATTCAATGGCCTCCAGGTGTAATGGAAGAGGGAAATATCTAAAACATGCGGGACACCGGCCCTCGAGGACCACAGTTTGACACCCCTGCTTTAGGCAATGGAGTATTTTTGTTTGTTTGTTAAATATTACATTTTCATATCAAGATTAAAACATCTGTTTCACTCAGTCACATTGTTTGTTTCAATATTGCGACTTCAGCACTGAAAAGATTGATTTAGTTTTAGAATATTTTACAATAATTGTTTATTATTATTAGCATTATTCATTATCATCATTATCATAACCATCATCTTTATTTGCAGACTCAGGAGTCGATTTATAAACAAGCCAACAAGCAGCAAATAAAATACACAAAAACACAGGTTAAAAGCACAGACAAACATTACCAATATTATGAAAGAATAAATAAGTAAATAATAAGTAAATTAAAGACAACTGTACCAGTGTTACTGTAATGATGACTGGTATCATCATCATATGATTATTAGTTTGATTATGATTCATACTTGTATATAATTATACTATTCTATTATCACTTTCTTAGAATTACAGTAGTATTATTTCTTCTAGTCAAGAACAGCCATAGATTCATTTATTTTTTATCATTATTTTACTTTTCTTGAGAGTTTTCCCCAATGGATGAATAAAGTGATTTTGAATCTAATGTAATTAAAGGTGAGTCTGGGTTTTCAGTTTCAGAACAGTTGATCACACTAAGTTAATTCTGAAATAAACATGTTTGGTGAACGAGAAAAACCATTATCAGTTGAGCTAAAGGATGGTGATCCCTCTGCTAATGGGTAAACAAAAGGCAGCGTCACCTTCTATAGACAGAAGATAAACATGTCTGTGTTCATGGACTAAAGAAGACCATCTCACCCCAGTAGACTGTGATGTTGTGACCTCCTGTTTGTACTGTGCAGCCGTAGGTGTTGACCATTCGTTTGACAGAGATCATAGCCGTCAGTCTGAGGATCATAGACCCGTCTCCAGATGGTACTGGACCCATGACTGAGACCCAGAAGGCTTTAGATGCCCCATCTCCAACCAGATGCACTGAATTTGTTGATCTGTCGGTAGTGGTCACATGACACCTGAGCAATACCTCATCAGTGTTGGTCGTGGGTTTGGCAAACACTCGTACTTCTGGAAAGAAACAAAAAACAAAGTAATGGTAAGACTTAAGAGGCTACACCTATGATCGAATCACTGATGTCATATTTGGTTAAATGTTTGAATGTTATCTATAATATCTTCTACTGTATCATAATTAGCATAACACATTAGCATAACATCTTCTAAAACTACCTTCTGAATTATTATTTATGTCTAGACAAATTATAATAATTCATACTATTATAATCGGTATCTTAACGCAACATTAACTCACTGAATGTAAATGTAAATTTAATTGACTAAATAAAATACAGTGGAAGATAGCACCATTAATTTGGTATTTAGTCATAAACCTAAGTGACACTTTTGTCACACATAAATCTAAACACACATACTGTTTTTTGTACACAAAGACTAAAGTCAGATTTATTTTTCATTAATTATATTAGCTTTCTTTTGATTTGATTTATATGATAAGGTTATTTGATCTTGCAAATTTATATGCAAAGTAATAATCAGGTTACAACCTTTTGTTTCTTTTTTTCATATGATTTTCTTGAGGTTCATTTTACCATTTTTAAAATGAAATCAAGGGGGATACTGACAAAAAACATATTAAAAACAATATTTTCATGGATAATTAGTGCTAATAAGGTAACCAAGACATGAGAAACAACATGGAAGATGATTGTTTTTTTTGTGTATTTTACAGCTGATTTAAAACATGGATTAAAAGTGGCCCGTTAATATAAGAGATGTTAACACAGAGCTAACATAAAAAGAAGGTTAAGCCCACTTACTCCTTCACTCTCCACCACTTTATTTTAAAACCATCTACAGTTGATTTCCCTGCTGCCTCACCCTCACTTGCTTTGCAAAGACATTTCCTGTCTGTCTGCTTGTCAATCAAAGTCCTACTGATGTTTATCTGCATGTTTCATCAAACATCCTGTTTTCTGTTATGCTTAATAAAGAGCCCTGCTTACAGTTCTATGTCAGTAAGTCCTTCTTCCACTGAGACAATAACCCACAAATAACAACTCCAAATCTTCATCTTTGGTTTAGTGCAGGGGTGGACACATATGTAAAACATTGCCAAACCCTGGTTTAGTGTAAAATAAAAAAGCTAAATTACCTAAAATGTTTACATTTATAAGGTAGGTTTGCACCATCAGAAGTGACGGTTAAGGGTATATCTCCTAATACCCCCAATTTCAATGCTATGGACCCTACAGAAATTCACTATCCTCATAATCTGTGTGACTGTGGGAGGTGTAATCCATAAACAATGGCACTGACGAGTGTGTTCAAACATGCATTCAATGTTTGCTTCCTGACTTATATTCGTCTCTTACACAGCAGATCTTACATTAAATGTTCACAATTTCAAACCTGTATCCACTGGACCCTCTCCACTGCTCTATGGACCCCCCTACAAATACAGGAATTTGTCATGTTTATCTCCCTTTTCAGTGCCCCAGAATATCACACATCCACCCCTGAAGACAAATAGTTCTAGAAATATGAACAAAAAATGTTTAGTGATTTTAACCTGTTGAGCATCCCCTAGAAATGGTAAGATATCCAAAATCACATCAGTTCTTCTTCCCCATGATATTTACTGATATAGAAAACATTGAATTTCTAAAGTGAATATTATGTGATGGATATCTGGTGGCAGTCAAACTAAAAACATACATCATTATTCTTGCACAAAAATGTGAATAACCTGATCTAAACTTAACTACATGAAATATGTTAAGAGAAGAAAATGTAATTTTACAAATATTCTAAATGTTTAGTGTCTTTGTAGATCCTTTGTGATCCGTCAGTTTTATTTTATATGTGCAAATGAGAATAAAACTGACAAAATACCATTTTGGGTTAGAGTTAACGCTAACCCTAAGCCTAAAATAGCAATACAAATATGTTTTGCATTTCAAAAGATCTAAATATATATTTTATTATTCATTATAAGAAAAAAAAAATAGAGGTTTGTAGTTGATATTTTATATTATTATGTTCATATTTGAGTAGTCTGGCCCACAGTCATGTCAAGTTATATGTGAACCTATATTTTAATCATTAAACCTGAGAAGTTGTTTACTAAGAAAAGGCTAAATGAAATGAGGGTTGCATTGTGGTTATGAAATTAAGGAAATGTAAAGATTTTTTATGTGTCAGTATTTTGTCCATGTGGACATGTAACACACACTGAAAGTGACCCTGTCCTTTAACCACCACACACAGCAGACTGGGAGTACTGGACAGTCATGTCTGATGTCTGGGGAGTTTTGTGCGTGGCTCAAAGAACACATCAAACAATAATTTCTCTGGCAGTTTGGGGTATTGAAGTGACAACCCTTTGATTTGAAGCTTCCATGTTGTATATAAGCTATTCCTTTATTTCCACGAAATACAAATACTCTTACCTGTGTTCTTATCAACTGATCTCAAAGTGATTTTCTTCATTATTTCTGGACAATCTTGACTGATGAACCCTGAAAATGCATAATTCCTGTATTTGTCCTTGTTCCAAATTTTACAAAATGAAGTTTCTTGGGATATCCACTGGTCAGATTCTAGATCAAAGCTCAAAAACTCCACTCCATCCACTGCCCAAATGTCAAAAGCAGTAACTCTACCATTGGATCCCTGGAAGCAGCCACGGCGTCGCTGCACAGTGTCTACACAAAAAAGAAAAACAAACACATTTTTTAATTCATACTCAATAGCAGAATATGACTTAACAATTTTAAGCCGTAAAGATCCAAACGACCAAAACCGTCTACTGATCTAAACTCTTTAATAGATGTTCATCCATTAATCCTATCAATACATGTCAATAATTGATATAAAGTATTTGAGACATTCAGAGGCCCCATAGTTAATCTTGTCCAACATTGTTTGGGAGAGATTATTGTGTCACCATGAAACTACATGGGCATATACATATAGCTCATGCACATCAGACACAATGATCCATTTGAGTAAAGGTCAAAGGTGAAGGTCAAATTTAGCAAAAAGGTCAAAATCACATTGTCATAGAAACTTGAGATTGGCACAAAATAGGGGCAAGATTTGGCATTCTCTGAAAACGCGTTACCGTGGAAACATCGTCATCATCTACAACATTGATTGAGCAGAAAAACCCATGGATAATAGATGGAGACAATTATTTTATGCTCAGTTACTGATAGATATTGCTGAGAAAGTCAGTTTCTTCAGTTTAATAACCCTAAATTTTAATCAGATATTTAATGAATCAGTGAATTAAATGCAGGAAATAACTGATTTTGATTTAGACAAATGCAAAATGCAGAGTATAATAGAATAACTGGTGATAAATTACATTAAAATGTAATGTATTTGGAAACTGACAGAGGAGTAGCACTGGGTCCTTATGAGTTAATCAGAAATAACTTTATCCTTACCCACTGTGTCGTTGGTATATGATGAAATATCTTTGATAAATCTGATGACATCACTATGTGCTACATCACAGTTTTTAAATAAGTATCTGGTTTGAAGGCTCGGTTTTCCTCGTTCTCGTGTCGTCCGGCTGTTACAGTACGAGATTTGAACGCCATTAAAAACAGTCACTTGTTCAAAAACAGGTCGATCTTTAGGTGCAGTACGTCCTGTGGATAAAAACATCAGAGAATGTGGCTCTGAAAAAAAACAAAGACAAAACAACTGTCAAATTTCAATACAATCAGATTTTTACTGTAAATACAAAATGGAGATTACTAATATTATACATTTAAATGGATTTAAAAAGGTGTGTAACAGAGAACTATTATTATTACATTACATTTGACAGGTGCTTTTATCCAAAGCAACTTATGCAGAGTAAAAGTAAAATGTTTCCAGAAAAATAAATACTCAAGTTAAGTGCAGATACCAAAAAAATACTTCACTACAGTAACAAAGTACTTTTATTTAGTTACTTTCCATCTCTGGTTTAAGATGAACTAATAATGTCACAATAAAACATTTATTGGCACATAAACAAAATTATGGAGGTGGAGTGCTTTGTTGTCGGATCATTTGTAATAACCACGCCCCCTCAAAGGGAAGGCAATAGTTATTGGTAATATTTTGCAGTAAAGTTTGCAGTGTTAAATCAACACTTAGAGAGTTTATTTAACTTCTTCTAGAGTGTATTTGGTCCCATTGTCTCCAAATTAACACTGCAAAATCTACAGTATATATATATATATATATATATATATATATATATATATACATATATATATATATATATATATATATATATATATATATATATATATATAATCAATGTCAGTCGTCTGCAGGATTTCCAGTTCTCTTTCTTCAAAAAGTTATGTAAATTTTTCTTTCTGAAGAAGAAAGATCTAGAATCCAGTCAGACATGGCAAACGTATCAGTTGATCGAACAACAATGGTCTTTGAAGATTTTATTAACAAAAGCATCAGAATAATTTCAGCGTCAAAAATTAATTCTAACAATAATAGGTTCCATTCTTCAGAACTGTTCCTTTTATGTGCATTTACACAACAGTGAACTGATTTCATAAGGTATTAACTGAAAAGTTTAAAAAAGATGACATTCAACTCACCGTATGATGTGACTGATGACAGAAAACAAAGATTTAAAATCACAAACCAGTTCCTCCTCATCATTTTGTCCCATTTTCTGAAACTTTTCAACAAGTAAACATGTGCGTGTTCTCTGGCTCAAATGAAAGCAAAACAGACATGCAAACCCTTTTAAACATTTAAACTAGTTTAACAGGTTTAAGTTCTGCAAAGGTTCTTCCTACAAAGTGATTATCGTTGCAGTACATTTACACATTTTCCCTGTAAATAAACTTGTCCATTGGTCATGAATCTACTCCCATGTTAATGTGATCACACCTTATCCATGGTCCTGAAACTTAATTAATCCATCACCCATATTGCAATCAATACAAAAATCACATTGTTCACTGTAAAATCCAATTAGTCAATTACTCAGAAAAAGTATGCAAACCAATTGTACTTACTACTTATTGTTATTTTATTATTATTTTAATCTAATACATCTTTGCATGTGAAACTTACTCTGTATTTAGTCCCTATATCACACTTCCCTAAGTTAGACCAACTTTCTCTAAGTTACATTTACTTGGACTACAATTGGGCTTACTTGTTAAAACCATGCAAACTGATTACAAATCATAATTTAAAAAAGGTAGGTGTTACTTCAGCAATGTAAGGACATTAAAGAAATGGTTCCGTTCTATTAAAATCCAGCTTAAAATATTTATTTCCCTTTACTTGTTTTTTTTTCTGAGTAACAATAACACACATTATTATTTTTGTTACACACGTTCAAGAAAAAGATCCAACAGGAGCAGTTTATGACAAATAATGACTTAAATTCATGAAATAATGTAATGGGAAATGTGTGATCTGAAGAGGTGACAATATTCATGATTTTATATGAAAAAAATTTCCAGGAAAATTGGAGGGAAAGGTACTGTAAAGAGTAATGAATAAATACATTACAATTTTAGAGCAATTTAATCAGTTAATCTGTAATGAATGTTAAAATGAAATAAAACACAAAACAATGAAATGGTAAAATAAATGATTTTAATGACACTTAGAATGACATGACTGGCTGTAAGTGTTTGTCTTTAGTTTCAAACTGTTCTTTCTTCACAGTTTTCACAGGTTCACAGGTAATTAAACTCATCTAGGAGCACTTCATATTTTCCTGGAAGATTTGAACCACATGCAAATGTAAGAGCAATGTTCTTCAGTTCTGGAAATAAGAGTCTTCAATGAATCTCAATAAGTGAATCCAGTATTTTTACAGACAGGGATATCTTCTTGTCTTCAAGGAAAGTCACAAGTTAATACAAAGTAATAATTAAGTTAATACACAAGAAGAAATATGACCTGTGGTGTCAATACCAACTGTCCTATATCATGGTAATATGAAAAAATAGATAAATGGGGACATTCAGGGACAGTGTGTAAAGCCAAATTCAACTCAAAATAATTGACAAACTAAGGAAAACAAAAAAGAAAAAAAGAGAAATGAAAAGAAGAAAGAAATGAATTTTACTGCGTTTTCTGATCAGTAGTATTCTTTCGAGAACTATGGTACTCATAATACATGTGAATCCAAGTCCTATTAACAGAGTCCAGAATTTCCAGCTCCCATTGAAATAGTTTTCCAGCTTAGTTCCATCAAGTGCTTTTCCATCTGTAATGAAAGAAAATAGTGAATTTCACAATTTTAATTTTAGAATTTCATTCTGAAAAGCAGAATACTTTTGTGGATGATATCGTTGTTTCTGTTTAATGGGTTCCTACCCCAGTAGACGGTCCTGTTGTGACTTCCTGTTTGTACTGTACATCCATAGGTGTTGGGTTTTTGTGTATCGATCAGAGCTGTCAGTCTGAAGATCACACCTCCGTCTCCAGATGGTACTGGACCGATCGCTGAGATGAAAGTGGCCTGGGGACCTGCGTCACTGACCAGACGCACTGAACTTGCTGATCTGTCAGTGGTGGTCACATGACACCTCAGCAAAGCCCAGTTGGTGTTTCCAGTGGGTTTACTGAACACATACAGGTCTGGATAGTGACAGAGTAGAAGAGGAAACATTATCATTTCTGCACCCACCGCCATAGACAACACATGTTTTGGTGAAACACACACCATTTAGCTAGACATGACAATAATAATAATAATAATAATAATAATAATAATAATAATAATAATAATAATAATAATAATAATAATAATAATAATAATGATAATAATAATAATAATAATAATAATAATAATAATAATAATAATAATAATAATAATAATAATAATAATAATAATAATAATAATAATAAATTTTATTTATCAGCACCTTTCAAAACTCTCAGGGTGCTTAACAAGCAGAATAAAAACAGTATATAAGCAGGTCCAAAAACAAAAACTACATGGATAAAAAACAGGTGGCTTTGGCAGATGAAAAAATTATAAATAAATAAATAAGACAGGTATGTGAGTAATCTGACTTTTCTCACACTTCAAAAAGTATCCTAAGAAAATGTAAGTAAGTTTATAAATTATATGTGACCGGCGGAGTCGTGCGGTTTGTCCCTCCACTGCACCCTCTGCTGCTCATTGATGATTCAGCTGGCAGTTATAAAACAGGCACAGTCAGTGTAGTTACCAGAGCACACCTGTCTACCTACACACAGCTTCTGACTGAGCAGTGTCGTACCAAACTGTTTTTACCCCGTTGCACAATAGGAGTATTTGGCCTGAGCTCTGGATGAGTTGTGGCTGGATATGACCACTGGGATGTGGTTCCATTTGGGATTTATTTTCTTTTAGAGTATTAATCAGTGTAAGGCCCCCATCATTTTTAATGATGCTGACTGCACCTGTCAGCCTCGTGTTTTATTTTATTTATTTATTCATAACTACTCGTGTGTGTGTGTGTGTGTGTGTGTGTCTACCTGCCTGGAAGAAGAGGCAAAGAGGTAGCTCCCCAGGCCAGGTGCTGGTTCCATCCTGTGCCACACCTGGTCTAGTGTTTTCCAACATTGAATAGAGCACCCCTTACTGTAGTGTTTAATGTGCCAAGATCAGGACTTCACCCCCCCCCCCCACCCCAATAGACATAGTATACTATGTCTATGGGTAGCCTACTGGTGGTGGTCAGCCCTACTTTAAGTGTTTTTATTTGACACTTAGACAGTTTTATCTCAGTTTTAATAAACCTATTTTTTTATTTGAATGCGCGTCTCTGAACCGTCTTTTATTTTTACATACTGTAAACTAAGTTACTAGGTACTACTAGGTAGTTAACAGAAACGTGGACTAATTGACTCCCGTAGTATAAGTCAACTTAAATTTGGAGGAGTCGACAAGTCACATGTTATTCTTTCTCTCCCTCGGCGCATAAACACAGACCAGTCAGACCTAAACAAGAGGAGACATGGCTGCTGCAGGTAAAACAGGGGTACTGGGTCTGACAAAACAAGAGAGTGACAAAAAATGGCATGGCCATCTGAAGAGGCTGATATGAGCAGCATCTGTTAGCTAACCTGAGTGATATGAGCAGCATCTGTTAGCTAACCTGAGTGATATGAGCAGCCTCCGTTAGCTAACCTGAGTGATATGAGCAGCATCCGCTAGCTAACCTGAGTGATATAAGCAGCATCCGTTAGCTAACCTGAGTGATATAAGCAGCATCCGTTAGCTAACCTGAGTGATATAAGCAGCATCCGTTAGCTAACCTGAGTGATATGAGCAGCATTCGTTAGCTAACCTGAGTGATATGAGCAGCAGCTCAGACAAGACGCATTAAGACAACACACTCTTTTTTTTCCAAACATGATGTGGACAGTGTGGTGTGTGACATGGTGGTCGATACCTTAAACTTTTTGCACTTAATATAAAAAGCCAGGATGCGTGATAGATGTCTGAATAGTCTAGTTTTAGAGCCATGGGTCCAGACAAAATTCAGACACATGTGCACACCACTGATGTGCAGTTAAATTTAGAAAAAAAAACTCTTTGTTTTGTTGGGGTTAAAATGTTGATGCTTGTGTCTTGTCAGTTGCAGTGAACTTTAATACAAGTTGCTCATTGCTGGACAAACATGTGTCTGTATTGTTCCTCAGCTGACAATGTGACTTGAAAAAAACTATAGTCGTTAATGCCCTCGTGTGAACCTGTATTGTCTTCAAGTATATCTTGGAGTGAAAGGCAACAGATGGTGTTGTCATATATCTACATTGTAGCACCAAGATTTCCACTACCCTCACATATAATAAGTTTCAGGTTTGTAGGCTATGAGTATTTTCATATTGAGTTTTAACCTGTAGCAGCTCTCACCTGTCTTTTCATTGACTGACTTCAGGGTAAGGGTCGCCATTATTTCTGGACAATAATGTTTGAGGAAATGTGTAAAGTGCAGATTTCTTGTCTTGTCTTTGTTCCAGAGCATTTCCACTGTTAGTGCAGAGGGTGAGTGGGAAGTCCATGTCTGAGTCTGGGGGTCAAACGTCAGGAAGTCCATACTGTTCACTGCCCAGGCTTCAAAAGCAGAAATATTTCCATCATCTGTCCTGATGCAGCCACACCGCCGCTGTACAACACCTGGAAACATCAAACACTGACGCTAACTGTTGAATACTAAAAACACACAAAAATACACAAAGAATACATGAATTTAACAACCTACCGACAGCCACATTGATACGTTTTAATGTATAAATCAATTCTAAGATATGAATCATAGCTCCTTCACAATTTTGAGCTAATTTTTGTGTTTCCACTAAAGGTTTGATTTCTTCTTTTCTTGTTTTGACGTTACAGTGTGAGATTGGAATTCCATCAAACACAGTGAGCTGCTCAAAAGTAGGTTGGTCTTTTCCTAGGACACGTCCTGTAGATAACAGCTCTAAAGTATGAAAACCTAGAGATGAGAGGACATAAGACATGAAAACACAATCAGTTAAATGTCAGTTGTGTAATAAAACATGACAAATAGTGGAAAACCTGGATATTAAATGAAAATGTGGATTGGATTTGGTAGATAGATTAGTGGATGCAAATATGTGCCATACCTGGTCAAATTTAACCCACTTTGGACGTCCCACTCCTGGCTTCTTTGCCTCTGTCCTACATTAAATTTTCAAAATTTCTAACCTATATCCACAAGACCCCTTCTACTGCTCTATGGGCCCCCTGATGTAATGCTGGACTCTATGAATTTGTCATGTTTATCCCCCCTTTATGGTACCCCAGGTAATAGTTGACACATTGTATGAAATCTTTGACTGGTCAGTTGAAGGTTTTTCTCCAGGAAAAAAAAAATACACAAGAAAAGAAATATCAACTAATATTGCTGACACTTAAGTCATTTAATATTAACAAATTATGTTGAATTTATATATTTTTTTAAAAAAATTTCACAAGCAACTTTAATAAAGCGATTGTCAAGATTAAGTTTAGCACATTTAAAATAACCTAAAATTCACAAAGTGTTGTACAGTTGTTGATACAAACACAATATTTGCTAGAAATAGTAAAATGAGAATAGATATACTGACAAAACTCTCATAAGTCTGGATCAGTTTTAGAGGAGCAGTGGGAAACAGCATTTGAACATTACTGCATTACAGCATTTGAACATATTATTATTATTATTATTAGTAGTAGTAGTAGTAGAAGTAGTAGTTCTGTGTAACTGTTGAGGGTGGAGTGCCTGCAGTAAAACTTGATTAAACTAGTATTTTTTTCCTTTACGCAGACTATAGAAAACAATATCATTGGTGAAAAGTTCCAGTCACTGGTTAATAATTACATTTCAACTCAAATGAATCAAAAGTTGGATGGGATATCACTTACCACATTCTACCTGCAACATCAGAAAACACAAAATTAAAAGCTTAATCCACTTTAGATGCATCCTGAGGTCACTATTTTCTCATTTTTTGTTTAAATCTCTTTGAGATGTTTACCTGAAAATGTCGTCAAACACAACTCGATTAGCAACATATTTAAAACAGAACCTGAAGTGGTATGAGGAAACACATCCACACTCACACCTCCAACACTATGAAGTTATGACAGTGAAACTCCAGTCAGTTAAGAATCGTTCACTAAAGGCATTGATTTCCAACAAAAAACAGATTTTGTGTGCAGTAGTGATGTTTGATTTCTTTCCCAATTTGATATCAGTATAATTTAGGCTGATATCTCTAATACTGATACCAATACTGATGCTTTGAGTAAATACACTTAATGTCTGGAAAACATTTTTTCAAAGTGTATTTCAAATCATAACTTCATAAAGAATATAAGACAAGAGTAATTATTATGTAATATGTTTATATTTATGTAATTCACATTACATAAACGTATTGACATGAGATATGAAAATACTGAACATTCAACAAAACCAACATCAACTCATTCCCTCATATGTAGCTACTGTTTTCCCCTTTAATCATTTTTTACTCAGTACAGACTGAGTTAAAATTAACTGACTGAGAAGTCTCATGCAGTACACACCCAGAAGCCTGTATCATTTAGACAAGATCACCCAATAGTTTAGCTACTTTATACTGTGTTCCTGATATACATGACCGACAATGACTGACACATTAAAAATATTGATATTTTGATTTCTGAATTTATTCTTTAGTGTAAAAATCTGACAATGGAGATACTGCTATTTCATTATCGATCTGTACGTCAGTTAAAGGAACACTATGAGGGTACAGAGCTCAACCTGACACATATAATTTATAGAAATGACTCAGCACCGTGTAAATGTGGTCCACTAATAGTTTCAATACGGTCTGTGGGATAAAGAGCTATTAAATGACTACATTTTTTCTTCTCAATTTTTTGTTTTTGCCTATAAATGATGACAACTTCAATTTTTTACTATTGTTTGACTGCAAAAAATAATATTAAATTATAAAAATATTTACATTTACAAACTATCCTGTAAGAATAAAATGTGAATAACCTGAAATGTCTAAAGAAATTTTCCACCAAATTTGAACCATTTTCTGCTTCCGTGACTAAGAGTTTAGTGTCTTTGTAGAACTGATGCATAATAAAACACATGGACAAATGAGAAATTGAGGCAGAATATTGTTAAAATTGCCCTTATTTTCCTTATGAAATTGCACTTGTTTTGCATTTGGATAATTTATACAAGTATTTTCATAATTTAATGGTGTTTTTTTTTTTTTTTTTATTAAAACAATGGCAAAAATTTGGAGTTGTCATTATTGTCCACCATCAACATAAAAAAATTCTGTTCATCCATCTGTGCGTCTGTCCGGGACCACTGTACACTCACTCACTTTTGACAGCTTTGATGGAGGATCACCAAATTCACACCACACACGTCTCTCATAAAGGCCTTATTCAAGTTCAATAATGACTCGTACTTTCTCACACATGTTTTTTGTCATTTGTGCGACAGTGGACACAAGACCTTCAGGCCAACAGGAGGCTGTTTATTTATAGGTTATGTTTTTATTTTACTGGTCTGGCCCATTGAAGAACCAATCAGTCTGAATGTGGCCCCTAAAGAAAATGAGTTTGAGACCCCTGATGTAGAGTAATGCAGAGAAGACATTCACAATCAAATCATTTTTTTGTGGGGAGGAACAAACAAATAAGTATCTGCTGTTGTTCTGTAACTGTATAACCTCATATGGAATATGAGCTTTTGTAGTTTTACTTTTGTTTCTGTTACTTGGAATGTCAGACCATCCTATCTAATGTTCATCCAGGTTTCAGAACTGGTTATGTGTGTACAACTGCAATCCTCAAGACACCACTTCTGCACAGGATTCCAAATTGCATTATGCTGAAAATTTTGGTGATTTTGTAAAAGATTTTGTTACTGTCAGTCACTCTTACCTTATTGACATGAGTTTAGTCAAAACTATCGATTCATTTTTATAATTATGCATTTGGTTAATACTCAGATCAGTACAGATTTTTGTTTTGAACACCAGAGGGCAGCACATATTCAAAGCACAGTTCTATGAGGTCTTCTCGGGCATAGACATATATACATAGAGGCCTCATTGACTGCAGTCGCCCACTGGGATTGCACGATTTTACTAAAATATGAATCGATTTTGCCATAAAACTCAATTTTAAATCTAAATCGATTTTTTGCCCAGCTCTAGTGTGTCCACACGATTTTTGCTAGTTTGGTCCACCACGCACAGTAGTGTAAGTCCACCTCTTCTTTCCTCCCACTGGCGCATCCCTCCTCCATTCCATCTCCTTTCCTGTCACTGGTCTAAGTGGGAATGAGGGAGGAAAAAGGATGTGGGTGGATTTAACGCAGCTGATCAGTAGTGATGTTAAAAAGAGGCTTCATGAAGCATTAGTTGTTTCTTTTTAGTCCACTAGATGGAGCGCTCTGTTTAACAAAGAGGTTAAATTGTTGAAATGTTGAGGTTTATTGACAATTATATTATACAGTTTAAAATCAAATAACTTTAAAACTACAATAGCTTTAAAAATAAAAAAGCAGATGAATAAACAATTCACAATTAAAACATATATAAGGTGCAATAGTGTAGATGTGATGGTATTGCATTTCCCTAAAAGGTCCTTTACGGGTTCACTCGAACCATAGTATAATTCTGGTGACTGGGTTGGCATCCCCGTCTCAGTTCGCTGTCACACAAGGGAGCAGAGAGGGACACAGCCCGGTGCAGCAGTATCGCTGGAGCAGCAGTGGCGGTGCGTTCAGGGACAGTGGGTAAAAATCAACTGTTCATCCGATGTCGGTGCTCAGTGCTTTGTGTAACACCAAGGGCAACACAGCAGGGTCTAGGTAAGAGGAGGTGATATTAATTAGTTAAGTGATGCGAATCATGCGATCATTTAAGAGCTTGAACACCAGACATCTGGATACACTCACCACTTCTGCCATCTGTAGCTGGTGGAGTAGTGTCCACTGTAGGCAGACTGGTCCATCTAATGATCCTTGTTGAGGTTGTGCTCATGGGACTACAAGATTAATATTATATATTTAATATTTAACTTTATATTAATGTGTACTGCTGCAGAGACGAAACCTTACCTGTCATGAGCAGTGAGGTGACCCTTCGTAGGGTGGCCAGGCTCAGCCTTAGAGATAGGGTGAGAAGCTTGGACATCCAGAAGAAGCTCGGAGCAGAGCCGCTGCTCCTCCATGTCCAGAGCAGCCAGTTGATGGGGCTCGGGCATCTCGTGAGAATGCCTCCTGGACGCCTCCCTGGGGAGGTGTTCTGGGCATGTACATCCAGGAGGACACCTCGGAGCCATCCCAGGACACATTGAAGCGATTATATCTCTCAGCTTGCCTGGGAACACCTCAGGATTCCCATGGCAGAGCTGGACAGGGATCTTCATGTCTACAAGAAGAAAAACAAGGCATTTGAGTCAGTACTTCAGTTTCTACAGAAGCCTTTCTAAACCATAGGGGTGTCCAAATTCAGTCCTGGGGGGACAGTATCCTGCATGTTTTAGATATTTCTCTCTTCCATCACACCTGAAATCCATTACATCATTATCAGACTTCCCCTGAGCTTCATGATGAACTGATCCTTCATTGAACCAGGTGTGGTGGAAGACGGACATATTTAAAACAGGCAGGATACTGACCCTCCAGGACTGGATTTGGACACCCCTGCTTTAGTACTTATACTTCTGTCTGAGTAATGAACAGAAATACTTTTGACACCTTTGGTGACATCAAATACCAGCTGTTCTGTTTCATAGTAATATAATAAAACTGATAAACAGGGACAATCAGGGACAGTGTGTAAAGTTTAACATACAGCTCAGTAATAAGACCTTAACAAACTGAGAAAAGAAAAGAATAAAGTCTTACCATGTTTTTTGAGGCGCATTATTCCATACCATATGACACCTACTAAAATTGGGAATCCGAGTCCTGTTAACAAGGTAAGAGCTTTCCACTTAACATTAAACTGGTTTTCCAGATCAGTTCCATTAAGTGTTTTTCCATCAAGTGTTTTTCCATCAAGTGTTTTTCCATCTGTAATTAAAAAAAAAAAAAAATTCAGAATTAAAATTTTTACAATTTTCTCCTAAAAAATTAAATGTGGATGATGTTGTTTTATTCTGTTGAATAACTTCTTACTCCAGTAGACAGTCGTGTTGGTACTTCCTGTTTGTACTGTACATCTATATTTGTTGGGTTTTTGTGTATCGATCAGAGCTGTTACTCTGAAGATGACACATCCATCTCCAGATGGTACTGGACCAGTTATATTGGTCTCAATGGTCTGAGGAGCTGTGTCACTGACCAGATGCACTGAACTTGATCTGTCAGTGGTGGTCACATGACACGTCAGCAGAACCTGGTTAGGGTTTAGAGTGGGTTTACCAAAAACCTGTGGGTCTGGATAGTGACAAAATATAATTAGAAAACTGTTCACATTCATGTCCATGTGATAAAAACAGACAGATGAAATATTCTCTTATTAAAAGAAATAAATCAGATAAATAACTGTTGTTTGGGATAAATGTCCATTAGATAATTCAAAGCATTACAGCAGCAAACCCACATGACTCACACATCTTGTATATTAATTAATATATGTTTCTAAAAGGTTAGATTAGTTTCACAAGTGTTTTCAAAAGTTTTAATTCTCATTTGAATTATACTAAAGTTCAAGGTAATAATTAGTTACATTTACTTAATCTTAGTATACAAATCTGTTTCCTAAGTTATTTTTTTATTTATTTCTAAAGCAACAAAGGCTATTCAGTGATGAGATTCTCATTAAACGATTTAAATGTCAACTATCACTGGAAAAATAGGTGAATGAATCAAGGTTCAATTAAAACTAGTGACATTAAATTAGATTATGAAGTTGATATTTGGTCATTTGTCTGTGTAATATTATTACATATTTTACACGGATGAATATATAGTTATGGAAAGAAATTATTAGAGCACTCCTTGTTTTCTTTCACTTCTTGTTCATTTCAATACCTGGTGAAACTAAAGGACATTTGTTTGGACAAATATAATGATAGCAACAAAAATAGCTGATAAGAGTTTAATTTCAGAGCTGATATCTATCCATTTACCATGTTTTTTTCTTGATTATAACTCAAATCACTTCCATTCTTACATCATTAGCTATGTCATTGTACTGACAAAAACAGTGATTTTAGAAATTCAATTTTACTTTTCAGTCTGTTTTAGTCACATGATTCACACAGAAGTTAGTACTTGATTGCATAACCTCTGTTTTGGATTACTTTTGATGGCTTAATATTTTTTATGTGACTTGTAAATTCACCCTTACACTGAGTATGAATAAACATAAAGCAAGTTTTATGATTATTATAATTATTATTATTATTATTATTACTACTACTAATACTACTACTACTACTAATAATAATAATAATAAAAACTATAGAAATTAACTGTTTGAATATGTTTTAAACTGGGATTTGAAGGTAGTGACTGTCAACATTTCTTATGTTAGTTTAATGGTCTAATAATTTTTTCCACCACTCTAGATCACCAACAGATGTTTTTTGGTGTATTAATTTTATTTAATTCAATTTAATATTTGTTCAAACCACATTTGACCCGTTTTATTAAAGAAATATTTATTTTTGGTTTGACTATAAATGCAAACAGTTTTCATCCATTAGTTCATTTCAAAAGGACTTTCTACTAAATCTCACTTCACTCCATCTGTCGAACCATTAAAGGTTCATGTGTTTGTTATTTCCTACACATTTTTATAAACTCCTTAAACTCTCACCTGTGGTTTTTTTGACTGATCTCAAAGTAATTTTTTGGATCATTTCTGGGCACTGATATCTGATGAAGTGTCTAAAGGCAAGATTCCTGTCTCTGTTCCTGTTCCAGAGACGTTGAACTGTTACTGAATGTGATGACTTAGACGTCCATCTCTGAGACACAGGGTCAAAGGTCAGGAAGTCCATCCCATTTACTGCCCAGGCTTCAAAGGCAGAAACCTTGCCATCATTTGACTGGATGCAGCCGCGCCGTCGCTGCACAACACCTGGAAGAAAAAAAGTATCTAGTATCTGGGTGCCTTTTCTGCGTGCACTTTGTGTTGAGAGATTTCATATTATTCTTCATAATTTAAAGATCGGAAGCCAAAACTTGTTAATTTTTGTATGAACTTTAAAATTTGGGCCACTAACTAAAAATGTTCACATTATAAACAAAAAATAAATCTTTATATAAACCTATATATACATATTTATATATATATATATATATATATATATATATATATATATATATATATATATATATATATATATATATATATATATATATATATATATATATATATATATATATATATATATATATATTTATGTATATAAGGATTTTACATGACAAACATGGTAATTAAAGGGTTAAAAATTATGATTATTGGGTATTTTATTTATAGCTCAGGTTAATGAAATAAAAACCATACATACCATACATATAAGAGCTACATATAAGCAAATTATTATTATTACTAGACATGTGTTTTTTCACACACTTGCTGCTTAGTAAAAGCCTCTGTGGGAGGGAAACTCGAGGGTTAACAAGTTAAATATTTCCAGTATGTATCTCATATGACAAAATCAAATATTAAACCCACCGACTGTGCTGTTGATAGATGGAATGGTCTCATACAGAAATGCAAGGATATCCGTTCGTGCTTCGTCACATGTTTGAGGTAAATCTCGTGTTTCCAGTGTAGGTTTAAATTGTTCTCGTCTGGTTCTGCTGTCACAATATGAGATGTCCACTCTATCATATAACAGAAGTTGTCCAAAAACTGGCCTCCCTGTAGACTTCATGAGTCCTGATGACAAAAATTCTAAAGTATGGGAACCTAAAGAGACATTAAAATAGTCATGTCATTACTTGTGCAAACCAGTTTTTACCCTTTGGCCAATTTGGAGCAGAAGGGGCATCATAATTATTTTATTGTCTGTCCATCCATCTGTTCTTCTGTCCATTTAACATCGTAATCTGGTTTCAGTCAATTTAGTTTCGCTCTTATTTCATCAATCTGAAGATAGACTTCAATCTATCTATTTCTATTTCTGTCTCTGATAATGTGATATTGATGATGTGACCTTACCCCACCCTTTGATCTATGTTCTAACACTAAAGTATGGTCATGACTCATGAGCTTTGGGTCATGACCAAAAGATAAAATAGAATAGAATAGAATATTATTTTATTGTCATTTAAATTAAAATACAGTAAAAGAAAAGACAATACAAAAGACAACATAAAAAAACAACATCAGCAGAGGTAAAAACAACTATTTATATACACACCATGGATAAAAAAATGGCTTTTGTATTAAAGTTCCAATGTGCATTTAAATACATTAAAAGATGTTATACTTTTACTGACAGTGGGTAAAAACTGGGCCCTGCAGAGGGGGTAATGTGGTTCCTATTCCCCTCTCTGCTGTTTTTACCACCCTCTGCAGAGGTTTCCCAAACCACACTGTGGAGCAGTAGGACAGGAGGGGTTCCACTGTGACCCAGGTTTTGGAAAAGTTTCCTGAGGAAGTACAGCCTCTGATAGGTTTTCCCCACTTGATGGTAGATGTGTGCCGACCAGGTGAGGTCAGCTGTGATGTGTCCTCCCAGGTATCTGAAACAGTCCAAGTCGTACTTCTTCCTGCTTCCTTTTGAACATGACTCATGGATAGAAATCTAATGTGATTTTTTCCCCTTTCCTTATTTTTATTGTATATTATGTTTTTTATCACTTGTTTAAAGCATTTTTGAAATAAAGATGAAAAAAAAGAATGAGGTTGTGGGTACAACCAACCAAAATGAGTTTCCTTCGCAGGGTGGCTGTGCTCAGGGGTAGAGATAGGGTGAAGAGCTTGGACGTTTGGGAGAGACTGGGAGTAGACTCACTGGTCTTCCATGTCCAGAGGAGCCAGTTGAGGCTCAGACATTTAAGAAGGATGCCTCTTGGACGCCTCCCTGGGAGGTGTTCCAGGCATGTCCCTCTGACCTCGGGCTGCGTCAGGATTCTCCTAGAGAAGTTGGTGGAAGTGGCTGAAGAGAGGAAGTCTGGGCTTCACTGCTGAGGCTGCTGCCTCTGTGACCCAGACCTAGATTAGTAGATGAAGATGAGGATGAGGATGAGGATGGTTGTACACACAGAAGGTCACAGAGGTTAACCTTCAGTCTGAGGAAAAGCTTTCTTGTCTTTAAGAAAGTCAGAAAATCATAACCAGTGTTAATACGACTAATGAGGTGAGGTGAAATTGATCCAATCATGGGAGAAACTCCAGTTCACAGCAGCAACATGCAGCAGAAGTAAAAGCTCCAGTCAATAGTCATGTTTTCAGGCCTGATTTAAATGAACTGACAGTTTTTCCTCATTTTGTTCCAAGGTGAGGAGCAGAAAAACTGAATGATGCTTCACTTTGTTTGGTTCTGATTTTGGGAACACACAGTAAACCTGTTCTTGATGACCAGCAGGTCTAGGATGTATTTGGGTCCAAGGCTGTTTAGTTCTTTATAGACCAGGAGGAAGATTTTTAATTCTATCCTTTGACCCACAGGAAGACAATGTAAGGATTTGAAGCCAAAATGTTATGTTCAAAGACAAGGCAAGTTTGTTTGTATAGCACTATTCATACTAATAATAGATTGACATTTGCTTCTTCTTTTTTGGATGGGTATTTGTTTTTTGCTTTGGCTGATTTTTTTGTTCCACAGGTGAGAAGCAGAAGAACTGAATGATGCTTCACTTTGTTTGGTCCTGATTTTGGGAACACACACTAAACCTGTTCCTGATGTAATGATTCTTATACTTTGTTAAAATGTGAAAAATTTGTTCATTTTTATTTTCACACAGTCTATCACTTTCTGATGAAGAGTTTTAAATACATGTTTCTTTCCTTTAAAAATGAAACAGATGTGTGCATTTTGTAATTCCAGGAAAAATAGTCTCATATAAAAATGTTTAAATCATTCAATTAAATTTTTCATGCCTAAAAAAATATAAAAACACTGAGGAAAGTAATCTACATTAAAGGTCTTATAATTTATGCACCAAAGAGTTAAACAGTATTTGCATATTTACATTATTTTCACATGTACATAGGGGTGTGGAGGTAGATTAGTGTGAACTATTATAACGTCTCATGGCTGTGGGGAGGAATGATTCCTAAAAAAATGCATGCATATTTTGCCAAAACCTTATTACAGTTTCATGCTTACAGTAGATGCTGAATCTTAACCCTAACTTTTAATTGAAACTACAAAGTATGCTCCTTTGAAATGTAATTAGAAAAATGTCAACATTTACATACTTGTCATCCATGACAAATAAATGACAAAAATAGACTCCTTACCTGGTTCAGCAGCAGATATGGCCAGACAGAAAATGAAAAATTCAATCCAGTTAACCTCCATTGTCTAGCACTGGCTGAGTTCTTGTTTGAAAAAAAACCCCACAAAATATGTGCAGTGTTGTTGCAGCTTTCATGACAGTGCTGGTTGAAGTGACAAAAATATCAGTGAACATCAATCATTTAAGGTGGTGACAAAACCAAACTGAAACAACCGGTTCTTCTAGAATGAAGTCAAGTCCCGTCAAGTCAACAACCAAATAATGTTGTCTGAGGATTATTTAACCCTATAGTACTGTGGATGAGTTCTGATAAAGAAGAAACACTGAAATAATGTTCAACAAAACTCAACACCAATTTGCCACCAAGCAGTGACAGAGTGAGGAGGAAGCAGAGACAGAAACACATTGGTGAACATTATTATTCTAATTATTCTCATATTTAGTGTTGTGTGATTCTGCAGATGATAGTACAGGCTGTTCATTGATAACACAAAGAAGACAACAACAAAGAAAAACTTAAATGTAATGACCCTAACCACCAATGACCCTGTTTTTATCATTCTGTACAATAAAAGCTTTAAGTTTCCTTCAAGTCAGGATAAGAATCATTTATCTTGTCATCAAGTAGTCATGTGTTAAGGTATGTTTCTTATAAATGTGGGTGTAGTGTTTGGCATGCATCTACATCCTTCTCAAAAGGATGTCAGTTATAGGTGTGAACCAATCTTAATTAAATCTTTGTTAAAGGATGGTTCATGGTTATTTCTGGATAGCTGGATTAGGCCCCCGTGGCCCGAGTGAGGATGAAGTGGGTTCAGATGACGAGTGAGTGGAAAAAAATATATATATATACTTCAGATCAGAGGCTTAAAGTAGAGTTTCAAAATGCAAAAATAAGAAATAGGAGTGAGACAAAAAAATATATAATTTGAGTAAACAGTTGATTTAAAACAACAATTAAACTGAATTATGTTGTTCATCAGCTGATCAAAAGTTTTAAACCGCATCCCAAAAACCCTGAAAATCCCCTAAGATAGAAATGAAAGTTTGATTTCTTTCATTTTGAAAGAAATGAAAGCACTCACTAATGAGTAACTGTTTTTGTTCATCATTTCAGAAAGTTGTTTCAGCATGTTTGATTACTATATTTATTATTAATGTATTTAATTACTTTTATTGTGGATGTGTTTCCAGGAGGCTTTTGAGAGCGTTGCTCCAAATGGTGCAGATCTTCATGAAGTGCATCCACTGTCTGGAACATATGTCCATTTTATTTTCTTCCCCGACCATCCATCCTCAAATGTTCTCACCTGGATTTAAATCAAGGGTAAATGCAGGATGATCCAAAAGAGTGACTTTATTCTTCTGGTAGAAATCCTTATTCAGGTGGACATTGTAAACTGCAGCATTGTCCTGTTTTTAAACTCAGTCATGTGTGTGATTTGTAGCAAGATGACTAAAACATTTCAGGAAATGTTGATAGTGGCACAAAGAACAAGTGATGAAAGTTTGGTGGTGATCATTGGGGGTGAGGGGGCTGATCTGCCTGGGTGGGGTCTGCGCTTTCTGAGTACTTTGGTTATCTAATATGTTCTGTTTCAAATGAAAGTAAAACAAGTACTCAACAACAAACTGTACATGGAAATGGGTTTGGACTAGTTCATCAGGTTTGACATGTAGGTTGTTATTTGAATATACCGTGTGACTCGTGAACCCTACCTCAGTGGTAATAAAAAAAGAGCCATTGTGTCTTGGCATTGACACGCCAAGCCAAACAAATAATATGGTTTCAGCTTGGTTTCCAGTGAACTCATATTACAGACAGACAGTCTTACAGGAAATGTCACCTCTGTTTGATGTCTCTGGTCCAGGGCCGGACTGGATCAGGATTTCAGGCTGGGAATATCCTGCAGCATCCAGGCCAATTCCAACACCACAGATGCGAAAATGAAAAAAAAAAAAAGAAAAACACAATTTTTAAAAAATTTTTTTTAGCTCATTTGGCCCAACGGCCTAGGAGGAGTTGGTTAAATTCCAATGGCAGCAAAAACCACAACTCCAAATTTAAAAAAATTCAATCCAAGTGGCGGACTTTCTGTTGGTTTAGGGGCGTGGTCACCATTAGGTTTTTTGTTCAGTATCATATGACGAACATGTGTACCGATTTTCATAGCTCTAACTTCACAAGGGTGCCACTTCACTGGCCCAATACAAACTTTTTCACCTTTTCTAGGGGGTGCTGTAGAAACATTTCTCTACCGACTTTTACGAATCCTATAAATCACAGCATACTCAATAAGCTTTGCGCCCGCCGTGGTATGTGGCAAAGGCCTAAAAAACTTCACCACTGTATTTTTACTTCCTGTACTGACACACAGCCACAACAAATAAGATGGTTTAAAAGTCAACGTGTCGACTCGTCAACATTTTAGTTAATGTAAGCGACGTGGGTGTTAGGTGCAGGAAATAAGCAGTCAGTCAAATATGGGCTCGTACTCAGTATTATTTTTACTCCAACAACAAATACAGAACAAAGCCTCTCAGCCTCAGAACTATCCTCCTTCTTCCCCTCCTCTTTTTCTCATAGGGGTTAAAGGTATGGTCTGAATAGCCTCTATCCCCATAAGGCTATCTGTACTTGTCAGCTTCTCTGTGAGTGTAATCTTGAGAATGGTGGGTTATATGAGGAGAGTAGTACTCTGGTGAAGAGCAACGAGAGTATACATTTCTGGTGGGGGAATGTCCATAGCCAGACCTTCATGTCTTTCGTTGTCCATCTGGACTCCTCCCATAAGGTGAGCGAGACCTGGGAGAACGGGCATGCACATACCTGTCATAGTGCTGCGTGCTACTTCGCTTATCCAGTTTCAGTTTGAGGGCCTCAAAATCATTACTTAAGTTTTTAACAGTGGCAGTAAGGGTCTGGACAGCTTTTCTGAGTTCAGTGTCATTTTCACGTACAGAGTTAACAGTCTGCATGGGGCCATTGTCTCTAGCAACATTAGCTGGGGATGCAGGCATTACTAACTTGGCTGCATGACGTGCTCGCTCTGCTTGGGCAGCGACTTCAAATGCCTCTGTGAAATTTTTCACCCCTCTTTCATGACACTTCACCTGTAGTTCTTGACCCAGGCCAGCAATGACGCGAGACATTTTCATATATTCTGTAGCTTTATGTTCAAAGTCAGGGAAGGCTTCTTTAACAAGCCGACATACATCTGCAGCATAAACTTAATTTGGTAGTCTATGACGGGCATTTGGGAAGGTTTGAAACGATGCAATGACATCCTTTTGACCAAAAGCGGCCTGCAAATGTTTTTTTTGTTTCCTCATATGAGCCCTGAGTGTCGGGGGATAAATTATCCCACACAATGAACAGTTCAGGTGGTAGTCTAGTGGGTAACTCGGCTGCTAACGCTGCAGGTAAATCCACTTGTAGCGTGCCTCTTGAATCACCTCATAGCGGTGAGCCCACAGCTGAAAAGACTCACGGCCATTGTTGAGAAAAGGTGGCGGCAAAGGAATACTTTCAGGGCGAAGCGAGGCTATGGTAAAGATGGTGCTGAAGCTCCCTGTGAGCTTGTGCTAGCAGACTGCTGCTCTCCGGCAAGGAGTTCCTCGTCAGACATGATGGCGTTTCTTCCTCTCTGTTGTTTTTTTTCAGCTTCTTAGCGTGGATAGGCGAAGCTAACAAAACAACAAAACACGGATGAAACAGCGAAATAGCTCACTGTTCTTAATGCCAATGTAAACTACGGGTAAGCGCGGATAACGTTAGCTTCTGGCGCCAGAGACTTACAAAGTTGAGCAGAATCCCAGAAGACGACCTCCTATAGCAGAAACATCCCACCACTGCCACCAGTGTAAGTGACGTGGCTGTTAGGTGCAGGAAATAATCAGTCAGACAAATATGGGCTCGTACTCATAACTATTATTTTTACTCCAACAAAAAATACAGAACGAAGCCTCTCAGCCTCAGAACTATCCTCCTTCTTTCCCTCCTCTTTTTCCGCTCTCTCTCTCCTCAAATCTAAACAGCACCCCCTAGGTGAAACATTCTAGGAGAGCACTACACCACCAATGTAAACCCACACAGCAATAAAATAAAACAAAACAGACTTGTATCAGCAAAACTGATCATAACATTTGGTTCGGAGCATTCACCATTTTCACTCTTACATTAATGCCCTATTTAATAGTGTTACCAGAGTAAAGTTTCTTGGTGTTACTTTCACTGCAATAAAATGTTCATGTGAACTTGGTTAGACCTACTGCTGTGGTCCTATAGTGGTTTTCAGCTCTCACTGTGCAGACGTACTTTTATTCAGGTGTTTTACTGAGGAAAAAATTCAGGCGAGATACACATTTATATTATTTCACTGTGTTCCAACCTAAAATACTCTGTGCCAGTAACAGTGAGAGTGATTCTGACTGTACTGGAAAAAACATTTAGGGTGTCAGCAGCGGCGGACCGTTTGGTTCACTGTAGGGGGGGCGATGACCTGTAGTGGGCCCTTTATATAGTCCTTGTAAAGGTAATGTTGGTGTTCATTCCAACACCATGGTTTTAATTAGTCCTCCTCATGTTTATCTTCCTCGAGGCATAGACATTTTGTTTTTTCATGTCTTTTATGTCTTGTGTGTTTATGTTTTCAGATTGTTTCTGTATTAAAGTAGACTATAGACTCCTTCAAAGTCAATGTCATTCAAACATAAGAGGAAGTTGAGTGCGCAGACCGGACTAAAAAAACTGCATGGAAACACTGTATAGAATTCCATCTGGATCTCACCCATTCAAAAAAAAATAAAAAATTGACAACATCTATGGTTACAAAGATCTAGCGTGTGGACTGGGATGAGAGCACGATCAGGAATGTCCGTTTGTCTGTCCTTCCTATTCTAACCACAATCTGGACCTTGAATAAAACTGCTGCAGCATGACCCAAACCTACAATGAAGTACAGACTGAAAATAAAATCAAAAATATGGGGATATGCAAATAGGTGATGAAGTGATTAACCTGGTAAATTAAACCAGAGGAAGTGATAAACCTGCTAACAGATTAGCCTGTTAGCTTTGTCTAGTTAAGACAATAATGACTCCAGCCTCTTCTGTTTTTAACACCACCTCTAGGTTAACTTACCCAGGCTTACCACTAAACCAGACTCACTCCCCCCCAACACCCCTGCCATACATGTGTACTTATCTGTCTAAATAGAGCCATCCAGTTCATGGTAAAGCACCCAGGCTTCGTACATAGGAACCTGCTGGACCTGACGCTGACTTGGTCAAATGTTTAACTTCAATCACAGAAGTTTACGTCTATGTCTGAATGCAAAGAAGACCAAGGAAATGGTCATTGATTTCTGTAGGTCTAAGCCGCCACTCCAGCGGGTAAGCATCAGGGATGAGGACATCGAGGTGGTGAAGTCCTATAGGTACTTGGGGGTGTACCTGGACTGTACGCTCGACTGGTCGGTGAACACTGATGCCGTCTACAAGAAGGGCCAGAGTAAGCTCTTCTTCTTGAGGAGGCTTGTCCTTCAACGTCTGTGAGGCGATGCTGAACATGTTTAACAGTCAGTGGAGGCAGGAATCATTTTCTTTACCGCTGTCTGCTGGGGAGGCAGTGTGACAGAGAGGGACAGTAGGAGGCTAAACAAGCTGATCCGGAAGTCAGGCTCTGTGTTGGGGGAGGTGCTTGGACTCACTGGGGGTTGTGGTGGAGAGGGGGATGCAGACTAAGACCACGGACATCATGGGAAATACCACCCATCCCCTGCACCACACCCTGATGGGCCACAGTGGGCGGTTCATGGCACTGCACTCGAGGACTGAGCGTCACAGGCGTCATGTGTCCCTACAGCCATCAGCCCTGTCCACAGTCATGGACAGGGGTCGCTAACTAGACTCTGACGCCAGCTCTAGTATAGGCCCTGTGTAGGCCTCTTAGTATAGGCCTACACAGTACTTTTAAATTATACTTTTACTTTCAGTACTTAAGTAGTATTTTTTTCATTACTTCTACTTCTACTATCTATCTATCTATCTATCTATCTATCTATCTATCTATCTATCTATCTATCTATCTATCTATCTATCTATCTATCTATCTATCTATCTATCTATCTATCTATCTATCTATCTATCTATCTATCTATCTATCTATCTATCTATCTATCTATTCTTTAGATATTATACTCTGTATTTTGCTTTTTTCCCCAATAAAAATCATGTAGTTGCCTATATTTAATACATATAGGTGTTGTTCAAAGCAGATTGAAAGCAAAGGTTGTTAAATGTGAAACAAAAAACTGAAGAACAAGTGACTAAATATGTCACACAAAAACATTGCGGGGTGGATACTTTAAATTCAATGCCCGTGATTCAGAGGCTTGTGTAAAAATGAAAACAGTGGAGGTCATGAACATGCACAGGTGACATTTGAGTGACGGCTGCCTTACCAGGACATGAGCAAATGGCGGCTCACTTGACCGCAGTCTCTTTGTGGCAGGTTTGTGGTTAAAACACTCTCTATCTAACCACTCGTTCAGCTGTTTTCTTGAGCTTCTACATGTAACAATAGCACACGTAGTTCCCAAACCACTTTTCCGCTTGTCGTTGTCCGTAATTTTTCTCACTAAATTACTCTGTGTTAACATGTAAAGTGAACCGGAGGCTGCCAAAAAGGAAGTGAACAGCATAATCAGGAAGTAAAGCGGAAACGGGTCGTAAACTTGTCTATATGACGAAGACAATCTGATGTCACATGATGAACCTGCACTGCACAAATACTGTCCAGCTGATTAGGAACAGCTGGGGGAGACAGGTGAAATGGTTTAGACTGACATGGTGTGGAACGGTGAGGGAGAGGACGGCAGCAGAGAGGCCCCGGTGAAAACAATGCTGCTGTCGAGGTAGTGCAGTAAAAATATTGGAAATGTAATTATAATTTGTAGTAATGGAGAATGTGAAGCTTTCTGAACCACTGCGTCAGTTTGATGCTATTGTGTTGAAATGGCTGAGTGTTTAAAAGTGTTTGATACAATTAAATGTAGTGACATCTGGTGAGGGCAGCACAGTGGTGCAGTAGAGTAACGCAGAGATGACATTCATTTGTGTGTGTGTGTGTGTGTGTGTGTGTGTGTGTGTGTGTGTGTGCTGTTGTTCTGCAACTGTATAACCTCAAATTGGAATATGAGCTTTTGTAGTTTTACTTTTGTTTCTATTGATACTTGACTTGGAATGTCAGACCATCATATCTGGTGTTCATCCAGGTTTCAGAGGTGGTTATGGGTTTATGTAGAGGGTTAGAAAATGCCTCTCATTAAAAGTTTACACTTAAACACACCCCCCCCATTTTTTTAAGTTTATTAGAATTTTTCCCAACAAACATTGACATTTTTCATGTGAATAATTTACATGTCATATGACTACCCAGGCAGTAGATGGCGCTACAGCACTCCTGTAAATGATTGAAGGAGGAACAACGAGTCTCTGCTTAGGCATGCGCAGTCATAATAAAACGCTGCTAAGAGAGCAAAGCACAGCTAAACTTTTGTGTCCGTTCCTCATCTTTTACAGGTAAAATTAAATACGTTTCTGAATATTCTTAATGATGTTTAAACTCATGTGAACTGTCAGTGACTTTCTGATGATGTGACGATGATGTTTTAAGGTTAGCAGAAGTTAAGTAGACGAGTATTTTGATTGTTTAGTTGAATCGAATAATGGCGTAGCATTAGCCATGAGTGTTCTAGCACACGTGTTGCATGTGTGTGTGCGTACGTGCACATGTATATGGGTGTGTGGGTTTGATTGCCGAAAATGAGCATTGCATTCATTTTTGCTAGATTAATGTAATGGCATATAATACAATGCTATAAAGGTGCATTCACATACATGTATCTTTTGTTTTGTTTTTGCAAAATGAGGGGAAATGTATAATTTGTTTTGTTAATGGAAAACAATGGTTTTATTATTGTTATATTTTATTTATTTAGTCATTGTTGAACTAAATTACATTTGTGGTTTAATGAAGAGAATGTTTGTAATTATTTTTGATATTGAAGGACATTTTGACATTCTTGAGATGTTGTGAAAATGGACATTTTGACACAGTATTATTGAAGTTTACTGAGATGATTGAATCTTTTGAAATGCGCAGTCATAATAAAACGCTGCTAAGAGAGCAAAGCACAGCTAAACTTTTGTGTCCGTTCCTCATCTTTTACAGATACTACAGTGCATCCCGCCTGTGTATCACTTGTACTGGCCCAGATTCCCCTAGGTCTGAGGCCGGTAACAATTGGGGGCTCGTCCGGGATCTAGCGCCACCTAGCTGGGAGAGTGGAAACTGCTACGGAGAGAACCTGTGCCAAAAACTTCAGGGAAGGCTGTAGAGCTGTGTGTCATCCAGAGAGTAGAGGCTACAGGGACTAAGAATGGCTACCACAACCCCACGGCGGCTGCTGATCCACAAGATAAATAAAAGACTCTGTGCATTAAGTTTCAGCCAGCTGTTGACAGTCGCCAGTTCTATAGATGATGAGTCAGAATTGGACACTGAGAGACTTGAGGCACTGAGTGAACCCGAGCTATTTGATGTTGTTGTCGATTACCTGAGGAGTGAGAAGCTGAGAGTTATGGAAGACGAAGGCCTGTCCCAGATCCTTCACCTTGATGACCTGATTGATCAACTGCTAACAGTCCCAGAAGAAAGAGACGTGATGGAAGGACCCGACCCTGGTGTGGCTGATCTTGGGGAAGGGCTCGAAGCTGCACCCCTCCAGGAAGAGGAGATTCGTCGGCGGAACAGCACCACTGCAGTCTCCACGGACAAGCACCTGGACAACCACCTGCTGTCTCCACCCAGGGGAAGGGACATTCACACACTTCAACCGATCACCGACAGAGACCCAAATGCACTGGCAAGAGACCTCGCAGATTCCTCGCCAGCCAGACCTGATCGTGCCAGTCCTGTACCCAGTGTTGGTGAGCCAGCGGTGAAAATCACTGAAATAGCTGCTCTGTTTCCACGTAGAGAATTAAAATTTTATGGTGGTCAGATTTCTGACACAGGGTCTGAAATGTCATACAGTAACCTTTGTAAACAGATGGACCAAGGTTTGCTAGAAGGGTTTAGTGAGACAGAGGTTATCCGCAGTGTGCTTAAGATTACTAAACCTGGTATATTCAGGGAGATGTTAACTAGCAAAGATGACCTTACTATTATTGAGTTAAAGAGGTTTCTCCGTTCCCATACTAGAGACAAAAACGGAACAGAGCTTTTTCAAGAACTCAGTACTGCTAGACAGCAAGAAAAAGAGGGTCCACAGCAATTCTTTTATCGAATCATGGGTCTGAAACAAAAGGTTATATTTGAGTCACAGCAGCCAGGTGCAGATTTTTGTTATGATAAAAAGCTTGTTCAAGGTACATTCCTTCACACACTTTACCAAGGGTTAAATGAGAAAAATAACCATGTAAGACTTGACTTGAAACCTTTTCTCACAGACTTGCAGGTTACTGATGACTTTCTCCTAGAACGAATCACCAAGTCCACTAATGAGGAGACTGACAGAATGAAACGTCTTGGTACAGTGACTAAAAGCCGATCATCTTATGTGAACTCGGCTCAGGCCGATGAGATGAAACAGACAGACCAGCTTAAACAGGCCAAAATTGATTCTGAACTACAGGCTAACCGTGCTGCTATTCTGGAATTGACTGCACAAGTCACGTCAATAGCCCAACACTTGGCCCGCGTAGTCCAGCCCTCAGAGCCTGCGACCAATGTGAACCCTTGTCCCAGCTCTACCCGACCTCCAAACCGATCTCAGACACTGAATGAGAATAGGGGCAGATGTCAAGAGTGTGTGCAAAATAACATCAAGACATGTCCTCACTGTTTTGTTTGTGGCCAAGAGGGACATAGAGCAGTTGGCTGTCTGAAGAACAAGGCATCGGGAAACGTGAGGAGGTCACAGGAATGAGGCTGCCTGTGACCGCTGACAGAAACAAGCCTCCAATTCATGTTAACTCAGTCAGAACCATAAAACCTGAAAACCCAACCCCACAGTCCCAGCCAACACCCAGAAAGCGTGTAGCACAAATAATTGGCAAAAGATGTATGGTCTCATGTGCAATCAATGGTGTCCCGCTCCAAATGTTGCTAGACTCAGGTGCTCAGGTTACAATAGTGGGAAGAGCGTGGATAGAGGAAGCACTGCCCAATGTCAAAATAGAGCTAGTATCATCTCTATTTCCAGATCAACCCCTTGAAATATCTGCTGCAAATGGCACGTCAGTTCCCTTTGATGGATGGGCTTATGTTGACTTAAGGTTATGCAGTGAGCGCCACGGGCATGCTGACATACAAGTTCCCATATTAATCAGCAAGAGTTGTGTTAATGGTCCACTTTTGGGCAGCAATGTCATAGCGGAGATAATCAAAGAAAACAAAGAAAACATGGATATTACTGCCATACTAAAGGAAGTCATGAGTATCAGTGAAAGCACGGTAGACAACCTGGTGTCTGTCCTCCAGATATTGACTCCTGAAGCATCTTCTCCGTGCATTGTGAGAGTTGGAAAAACGGGATTTACTGTCCCCGCTGGTCAGATATGTGAGGTGAAGTGCAGACTGAGGGCATGGCCCCATGGTGGAACAATGCTATTTGAGCCCAGCCCAGAAAACAACTGCCCTGAGGGTTTAGAACCTTTTCCCTCGTTGGTAGATGTTGCCCCAGGCTTGTCGAAAATTGTCAAGATCCCCATCCAGAATGTTACCAAACATGATATTTATCTGTCCCAGAGAACTTTATTGGGTACACTGGAGGAAATTAGTGAAGTTAAACCCATCGCCCATTCCCCAAACAGACCAAAGCCACCAAACCTCCCCACTGTTCAGATCTGCTCGGCGTTGCCTGAAAAAAAATGGCATCCCCCTGTTGAATTATCACACCTGAGTGAGGATGAACAAAGCATCGTTAGAGCCATGTTGTATGAGGAGTCAGATGTGTTTGCCAAAGATGATACAGACATCGGTTGCATTCCAAATCTGCAACTCAAGATTCAACTTCATGATGAGACCCCTGTCCAAAAGCGCTACACTGCCATTCCCAAACCTTTGTACAGAGAGGTAAAAGAGTATGTGCAGAAACTTCTTGACCATGGCTGGATTAGAAGGTCCACTTCGCCGTACTCATCCCCCGTGGTCTGTGTCCGTAAAAAAGATAAAACTTTGCGTCTATGCGTGGACTTTAGGGAATTGAACAGCAAAACAGTCCCAGATCGTCATCCTCTACCCCGCATTCAAGACCTGCTGGACAACCTGGGGGGCTACTCCTGGTTCTCAATACTTGACCAAGGCAGTGCTTACCATCAGGGCTTTGTCGATGAGAGTTCCAGGCACCTGACCGCCTTCAGTACCCCTTGGGGACTCTATGAGTGGCTTCGCCTCCCCTTTGGCCTTACCAATGCCCCAGCAGCCTTTCAACGATGTATGGAGGGTGTTCTAGAAGGTATGAGGGATGAATGCTGCTCTCCTTATTTGGATGACGTGCTATGTTTTTCCAAATCTTTCCAAGACCACGTGGAGGACTTGCGGCGGGTGCTCCGACGCCTGAGGGAGCATGGGATCAAGTTACGTGCAAAGAAGTGTGACTTGTTCAAACGACAAGTGAGATACATAGGACGTCTAGTGACAAGTGAAGGTGTCCAGATAGACCCTCAAGACTTGGAAGCAGTGTTGCAGTTGAAAGAAAGAGAGCCAAAGAATGTGGGTGAAGTCAGAGGTCTGTTAGGCTTTCTCAGCTATTATAGGTCGTTTATACAAGACTTCTCGAGAATTGCTCGTCCTCTTTACCAGCTTGTAGAGGGTACCAGTCAGCACAATCAGAAGCCTGTTAAAAGTAACAACCCAGCCAAACGCAAAGTCTCTAAGCCTGGCCAACTCCCTTCCAGTACACCTGTCCAGTGGAACCCAGAACACAGTGCAGTTGTCTCTCGCCTTGTAGGTATGTTGACAAATCCACCAATTTTAGCCTACCCGGACTTTAATTTGCCCTTTGTTTTAAATACAGATGCATCCAATGAAGGTCTGGGGGCCGTGCTCTACCAACAGCAGGGAGGTAAGCTTCGTGCAATCGCTTATGGATCCAGAACACTCACGCCAGCAGAAAAGAATTACCACCTCCATTCTGGCAAGCTTGAGTTTCTGGCCCTAAAGTGGGCCATCTGCGATAAGTTCAGGGACTACCTCTACTACGCACCCACCTTCACTGTGTACACAGACAACAATCCGTTGACGTATGTCTTGAGCACTGCAAAACTCAACGCCGTTGGCCATCGATGGGTGGGTGAGTTGGCGGATTTTCATTTCACCATCAAATACAGACCGGGCAAGGTGAATGCTGACGCTGATACGCTCTCACGATATCCAATACAACTGCAGGGTCACATCGGCGAGTACACTGAAACGCTTCCCCCAGAGGTAGTTTCCACGATATGGCAAGGCAGCAAGGCAATGGCTGAGAAGGATGTACCATGGATGGCTGCATTACACCTCTCCACGGGTGATGCCAACAATCTCTCTGTAATGGTTCCCATCATCACACCAGAGGACATCAAAGCTGCTCAAAAGGAAGATGAAGCCATCAATGAAGTGATGATATTGAAGAAAAGGGGATGGAACCCTAATGACAAAGACAAAAGACAAATGGGACAAGAGACAAGGAGACTGGTACATGAATGGAACAAACTCAAACTTGACAAGGGAATTCTTTACAGACAAACAGGAAAATGGAAACAGCTCGTTCTCCCCAGTAAACTGAAGCCAACCGTCCTCAAACATCTGCACGATGACCTTGGCCATGTTGGCGCTGACAAAGTAATCAACTTAGCAAGGCAAAGATTCTACTGGCCATTTATGCAGCGTGAAATCGAAAACTATGTCATCCGCCAGTGCTCCTGCGTTAAACAGAAAAAACCAACAGTCCCCGAGAAAGCACCCATGTCATCAATAACAACCACTGCCCCATTTGAACTTGTTTCTATTGATTATCTTCACCTCGAACCAAGTAAGGGAGGATTTGAATATATTTTAGTTTTGGTAGATCACTTCACACGCTTCGCACAAGCCTACCCGACCAAAAATAAGTCAGGAAAAACAGCGGCAGAGAAAATATTCGGTGATTTTATCCCACGTTTCTCATACCCCCAGATTTTACACCATGACCAGGGAAGGGAGTTCGAGAATGATCTCTTTCAGCGACTCCACCAGTTGTCTGGCATTGCACATTCAAGAACGACCCCATATCACCCACAGGGTAACCCTGTCGAACGCCTGAATCGAACACTGTTACAAATGTTACGGACACTTCAAGAGGAAAGAAAATCTGAGTGGAAAGACTATCTACCCCATATAGTCCATGCGTACAATTGTACGAGACATGAGGCTACCGGCTATTCACCGTTCTTTCTCCTCTATGGAAGAAACCCACGTTTGCCCATCGACCTAGTCTTTGACCTGAGAGCGGAGGAAGAAGTGTCAAGCCGACAGGAATATGCAAGGAAATGGGCTACTCGGATGCAAGATGCTTACAGGATCGCCTCAGAGAATAGCCAAAAGAGTTCTGCAAAAGGGAAAAGATACTATGACTGTGGTGTTAAAGGCATTGTTCTTCAGCCAGGGGATCGTGTGCTTGTGAGGAACCTATCAGAGAGAGGAGGCCCTGGCAAGCTACGTGCTTACTGGGAGAAGAGAGTACACAGAGTCATTGAACGGATGGGAGATGGACCGGTGTATAAAGTTCAAAGTGAAAAAGGAGACAAGACTATTCGTGTCCTGCACCGCAACCTCTTGTTATCAGTGAACGATCTGCCACTCGAACAAGAGGAATATCCCTGCTCCGCACAAAAGAAACGGAAAAAACGGCAAACTCAACAAACAAACCACAGTGAAGCAGATGAACAGGATTCCGACGATTCTGCTGAAGAGGATGGATATGTCTATAACCTCCGACGTTTACCTGTGTATACAAGGAAGACAGTCCAACAGGAACAGCCTCAACTTGAAATACCAAGTAACCTCAGAGCTGTGGCACAAGAATTCCAACTTCTCAGACAAACACCAACACATCAGCAGGAGGAAGCCGTTCTAGTTGAAAGACCAGTGACTGTTGAGAATGAACAGCAACAACCTACAGTGGAAAAAAATGAGGATGATACAGGGCCAGAAATACCTGATGAAATGGTTGAGCCTGCAGAGGAGCAACAAGCTGCTGAACCCGTGAGGAGGTCCAACCGAACTGTAAGACCCAGAGAAAGATTCACCTATGAACAGTTTGGTCAACCATCATACCAGCCCTGGAGACCTGCAGTAAATGCGATGTTCCCCTATTTGTCCTACCCCATGACTCCTTACCCAGTGGGGCCAGTCCGACCTGAAACCTACTACTACCCTCCCCCAACCGTATGGAGTTATTAGACACATACTGACACTAGAATAGGATTTGCCATACCCTGACTGACCTAAAATGCTATGACTAATCACGAAAAGACACCGTACTTACAGAACCAAGAGGAGACTTACCTAGACCATTAAATGACTAGACTTCTTGTTGGTTTAGTTCTAGATGTCCGGAGACATCTCTTAAAGAAGGGAAGAGTGTAGAGGGTTAGAAAATGCCTCTCATTAAAAGTTTACACTTAAACACACCCCCCCCATTTTTTTAAGTTTATTAGAATTTTTCCCAACAAACATTGACATTTTTCATGTGAATAATTTACATGTCATATGACTACCCAGGCAGTAGATGGCGCTACAGCACTCCTGTAAATGATTGAAGGAGGAACAACGAGTCTCTGCTTAGGCATGCGCAGTCATAATAAAACGCTGCTAAGAGAGCAAAGCACAGCTAAACTTTTGTGTCCGTTCCTCATCTTTTACAGGTAAAATTAAATACGTTTCTGAATATTCTTAATGATGTTTAAACTCATGTGAACTGTCAGTGACTTTCTGATGATGTGACGATGATGTTTTAAGGTTAGCAGAAGTTAAGTAGACGAGTATTTTGATTGTTTAGTTGAATCGAATAATGGCGTAGCATTAGCCATGAGTGTTCTAGCACACGTGTTGCATGTGTGTGTGCGTACGTGCACATGTATATGGGTGTGTGGGTTTGATTGCCGAAAATGAGCATTGCATTCATTTTTGCTAGATTAATGTAATGGCATATAATACAATGCTATAAAGGTGCATTCACATACATGTATCTTTTGTTTTGTTTTTGCAAAATGAGGGGAAATGTATAATTTGTTTTGTTAATGGAAAACAATGGTTTTATTATTGTTATATTTTATTTATTTAGTCATTGTTGAACTAAATTACATTTGTGGTTTAATGAAGAGAATGTTTGTAATTATTTTTGATATTGAAGGACATTTTGACATTCTTGAGATGTTGTGAAAATGGACATTTTGACACAGTATTATTGAAGTTTACTGAGATGATTGAATCTTTTGAAATGCGCAGTCATAATAAAACGCTGCTAAGAGAGCAAAGCACAGCTAAACTTTTGTGTCCGTTCCTCATCTTTTACAGATACTACAGTGCATCCCGCCTGTGTATCACTTGTACTGGCCCAGATTCCCCTAGGTCTGAGGCCGGTAACATTTACAATTGCAATACTCATGCCCCTTAATGACACCACTTCTGCGCCAGATTCCAAGTTGCATTATGCTGCAAGTTTTGTTAGTGTCAGTCACTCTTACCGTGTTGATGTGAGTTTAGTCAAAAATATAGATTTATTTTTATAATTCTGCATTTGGTTAATAGTCAGATCAGGGTAGATTTTTGTTTTGAACACCACCATATTGAAAGCACAGTTCTATGAGGTCTTCTAGGGCATAGACATATATACATAGATGCCTCATTGACTGCAGTCGACCCCTCTGGAGCAGCTCTGCAGGGCGGCCATCTTGGATTGGGGCCATTCGCTCCTACAGTTTATTACTTCAATAGTGGAATGATTGTTATACAATTAAAGTTGTCATAAGTCGCTAAATTCTCAAGGAATATTGATGGGGTTTGTTTGTAACAAATGCCAGACATGACAGACAGACAGACATAGAAAAAACACAAATAAACAAAATGTTCAAATGTGTTTTATTGACTTCGCATTTACAGCTTTATATTTGTTTTCCTTGATGGTACTTGCTAAAATAACAAACATAAATATCATTTTAAGGAAGTTATTCACATCAGAAAGTGTACTGTATTAAAACCACAGACAGAAAAGAAAAGTTTAAAAAGTGTGGCATTAAGTAGCTTTCAATAACTTATGGAAACATAAATCATATAAATGTATGAATTATTTATACAGGTCACACATACACCTTTTGTAAATGACATGAGAAGTTAAAGGTAAACAGCTGTAATACACAGGATGATGAAGAGCTGGTTAGATCATAGGTAGACACGAAACTGATGAGGTTCTATCTGTCTTGATGGCATTTATTTAACTCTTATTATGACAACCTGCTAACAATATATTATTACATACATACATCTTACCTGTGAACAGCATAAGAATAAGAAAGAGGAAAAGGAAAAAGCTGCAGCTGATGGACAGAGCACAGTGTGTTTGTTTAATTGACTATGATGTCGTACTATTTGTGCTTTTTCTTATTTATTTTTTTTGCTAGGTTATAAACCTATAAAACCTGAGGTGATGCAAAAATAAAAGTAATTTTCTTTTGGCCTCTCCAGTCTCCAGCACTTTTCAAGTTCAAACAGGAAATGAGTAAACAAAGAAGTTTTAGCAGGTTTAATAGTATCATCATGTCTAGTGAAGCTCTCACAGAAAGAGGGCAGTGTTTCTCTCAAAGTCTCTCCCTGTCACTAAAAACATCCCACAGGCATCAGTCCTTGATCCCACCTTCTTCACCATCTACACTGATAATATAACAGACTCTATAGGGCACTGGTTCCAAATATTTTATGGGTCATAATCTCATTAACATCACACATTTCTAGTGTCCTCAAACATTTTTGATCATGTAGTAGTATGCTATAGTATGTTGAAAAGAAATGTAAACTTCAGATGACATTTAGTTGCTATAGTGTATATTATTATGAACAGAGGCAGAAAAGCCAGGTGTAGATATACGGCACTAAGTGACCACTTTATTTTCCTTCAAGATATGTACAGTCAATACTGACAATTAACACTGAACAAACAATAACTGAAACTATGAATAACACTGGTCTACTAAATGTTTCTGAAAAAAAAAATTAAATGTTACTGATGAAGAAAAAAGTTTTGATAAAGTTTCCAACATAAGTCTTGGATCAAAATGTAAACTTCTTAGAATTAACAAGAGAATAGGTTTCATTCCAAAGGAATATTGGTCATTCATTGAACCAGGTGTGGTGGAAGAGAGACATATCTGAAACAGGCAGGATACTGGTCCTCAAAGACTGGATTAGGACACTCCTGCTTTACAGGTTCTTTCAAGTGGAATATTTACAAATCCATTATATTGTAACCCTTATAATATGTTCTTCGTCTCACTGGGGCTGTGGGTAAGGCAGGTTACAATCTGAGTTCCGATGTTGGTGATATTTTGTTACCTTCTGTGCTAATGAATTATCCAAAACGGCAGGACAGTTCAGCAGGTTTTGATAGTGGCTCCCTCGACAAGAACACACACACGAGGCTCGTGGCTAACAGCCACACACGCCTCCCTTAATCTGTCATATTTAAATGAGTCGAAGTAGGAACCAACATTTGGAATACAACAAGCAAAGAAAGATGAAACGTAAATGACTGATATATAGTAAATAAAATATAATAAATGATATATAGTAAATAAAATACAATAATTAATATATAGTAAATTAAGTATAATTTCAATAATAATGCAAATGAATGACACAAATCTAATATTACAATATGTATACATGTACATAAACCACCATATATATGTAGTATAACACACCATCATATATATTTAAAACATGAACTAATCTGCACTTTTATCATTTGTTTTCTCATTAATTTTTTTTTAAGTATGTAGGATTTAGCACATTTAATGTCTTAAGCAACCTAAACCTAAACATTCATAATAATTAAATGTATTAAACCTGTCATTCCATGGTTATTACCTCTGCCAAGGAGTTATGTTTTTGCTGGTGTTTATCTGTTTGTCTGTGTTCAAGATAACTCAAACACTTATGGATGAACTTATGGGTTTTAATGAAATGTTCAGGATATGTTGGAAATGTGAACAGTAAGAACTGATTTAATTTTGGGGGTGATCGGGGTGGGGGGGTCTGCCTTGGCGGAGGTCTGCGCTCGCAGAGTGCTTTTCTAGTTTCATTAATATTACTGTGTTCTCCATTGTTATTGAATACATTGTGTGTTGGTTCTATTTTTTTTTAAACCTGTTTTTGCACAGTAGAAAAATGACTTGAGTTCAAACAACAGTTTATCGGTACTTCTTCATATGCGGTCACGAGGCAACACTTGTTCTGGTCTTTTATCCTCATACTCTCGCTTCAGTCATCAAGGGCTTCTTTGTTTCTGGAGTATTTGAACCACAGAGTATGAATGCATGAATACTGTTCTTCAACTCTGGAAATGAAGACTCTTCAATGAACTTCATTTACTGTGAATCTGTTTTCTACAACAAAGAAAAAAACAAGGCATTTGAGTCAGTACTTAAGTTTCTACAGAAGCCTTTCTAAACCATAGGGGTGTCCAAATCCAGTCCTGGGGGGACAGTATCCTGCATGTTTTAGATATTTCTCTCTTCCATCACACCTGAAATCCATTACATCATTATCAGACTTCCCCTGAGCTTCATGATGAACTGATCCTTCATTGAACCAGGTCTGGTGGAAGACGGACATATCTAAAACAGGCAGGATACTGACCCTCCAGGACTGGATTTGGACACCCCTGCTTTAGTACTTATACTTCTGTCTGAGTAATGAACAGAAATACTTTTGACACCTCTAGTGGCATCAAATACCAGCTGTTCTGTTTCATAGTAATATAATAAAACTGGTAAACAGGGACAATCAGGGACAGTGTGTAAAGTTTAACATACAGCTCAGTAATAAGACGTTAACAAACTGAGAAAAGAGAAGAATAAAGTCTTACCACGTGTTCTGAGGTGCATTTTTCCATAACATTGTAAGAAACATGCTAAAATTATGGCTACAAGTCCTGGTAACAGGACAAACACTTTCCAGTCAATATTAAACTTTTTTCCCAGATCAGTTCCATCAAGTGTTTTTCCATCTGTAATGAAACAAAATAGTGAATTTCATAATTACAATTTTTTACAATTTCCTTCTAAAAAGTAAAATGTGGATGATGTTGTTTTATTCTGTTGAATAACTTCTTACTCCAGTTGACAGTTGTGTTGGTACTTCCTGTTTGTACTGAACTTGATCTGTCAGTGGTGGTCACATGACACGTCAGCAGAGCCTGGTTAGGGTTTAGAGTGGGTTTACCAAAAACCTGCAGGTCTGGATAGTGACAAAATATAATTAGAAAACTGTTCACATTCATGTCCATGTGATAAAAACAGACAGATGAAATATTCTCTTATTAAAAGAAATAAATCAGATAAATAACTGTTGTTTGGGATAAATGTCCATTAGATAATTCAAAGCATTACAGCAGCAAACCCACATGACTCACACACCTTGTGTATTAATTATGTTTCTAAAATGTTAGATTAGTTTCACAAGTGTTTTCAAAAGCTTTAATTCCCATTTGAATGATATTAAAGTTCAAGGTAATAATTAGTTACATTTACTTAATGTTAGTATACAAATCTGTTTCATAAGTTATTTTTTATTATATTTCTAAAGCAACAAAGGCTATTCAGTGAACATATTCTCATTAAACTTGATTTAAATGTCAACTATCACTGACAAATAGGTGAATGAATCAAGTTTAATTAAAACTAGTGACATTAAATCAGATTATGAAGTTATTTAGTCATTTGTCTATGTAATATTATTACATATTTTACACTGATTAATATATAGTCATGGAAAGAAATTATTAGAGCACTCCTTATTTTCTTCCATTTCTTGTTTATTTCAATACCTGGTGCAACTAAAGGACATTTGTTTGGACAAATATAATATATATACTATAATATATAGCTGATATCTATCTATTTTCCATGTTTTTTTCTTGATTATAACTCAAATCACTTCCATTCTTCCATCATTAGTTATGTCATTGTACTGGCAAAAACAGTGCTTTTAAAAATTCTATTTCACTTTTCAGTCTTTTTTAGTCACATGATTCACACAGGAGTTAGTACTTGATTGCATAACCTCTGTTTTGGATTACTTTTGATGGCTTGTAAATTCACCCTTGCACTGAGCATGAATAAACATGATGGGACTCGCCAGAATGTGCTGAGAATCTCTCCATAATCTCTACCCTAAACTCATTTTCTTCTGCACTGGTGTCCTCTTCTGGCCTTTTCTATTACTTTACATTCTATTTTGTACTATCAGGACATCCACAATTGTGGTTCTCGGTAATAATAATATTATTATTACGACTACGACGACGACTACTACTACTACTAATAATAACAATAATAATAATAATTATTATTATTATTATTTACAATAATAATGAAACTATAGAAGTGAACTGTTTGAATAAGTTTTAAACTGGGATTTGAACGTCGTGACCGTCTAAATTTCTTATGTTAGTTTGATGGTCTAATAATTTTTTACAGCACTCTAGATCACCAACAGATTTTTTTTTATGTATTAATTTAATTTAATTTAATTTAATATCTGTTCAAACCACAAACGACACATTTTATTCAGGAAATATTTATAAATGCAAACACAGTTTTCATCCATCAGTTCATTTCAAAAGGACTTTCTACTAAATCTCACTTCACTCCATCTGTCAAACCATTAAAGGTTCATGTGTTTATTATTTTTATATATACACATTATACACATTTTTATAAACTCCTTAAACTCTCACCTGTGGTTTTTTTGACTGATCTCAAAGTAATTTTTTGGATCATTTCTGGGCACTGAAATCTGATGAAGTGTCTAAAGGCAAGATTCCTGTTTGTTTTCGTATTCCAGAGATGTTGAACTGTTACTGAATATGATGACTTCGACGTCCATCTCTGAGACTCGGGGTCAAAGGTCAGGAAGTCCATCCCATTTACTGCCCAGGCTTCAAAGGCAGAAACATTGCCATCATTTGACTGGATGCAGCCGCGCCGTCGCTGCACAACATCTGGAAGAAAAAAAGGTTTTCATTTTTGTATTTAACCCTCTAGTATCTGGGTACACTTTGTGTTGAGAGATTTCATATTATTCTTCATAATTTAAAGATCAGAAGCCAAAACTTGTTCATTTTTGCATGAACTTTAAAATTGGCTTATTATAAAAAAAATTAAATAAAATAAAAATAAAAATAAAATAATAATAATTATATATATATATTCAACACAAGGAAGCTCCTTACCATGCATGGTCCAGTGTCCTGAGGCTGTACACTAAGCGAAAGGAAGGGGGCAAATTGAGGAAGTGGCTGATATGGAAAAGACATACCAGTGGCTGGAAAAGGCTGGACTAAAGGACAGCACAGAGGCCCTACTCATGGCTGCACAAGAACAAGCCCTGAACACCAGAGCAATAGAGGCCGGGGTCTACCACATCAGACAGGACCCCAGGTGTAGGCTGTGTAGAGAAGCCCCTGAAACAGTCTAGCACATCACAGCAGGGTGTAAGATACTGACAGGCAAGGCATACATGGAGAGGCATAACCAGGTAGCGGGCATACTGTACAGGAACATCTGTAAAGAGTATGGACTGGAGGTCCCAGGGTCAAGATGGGAGAACCCCCCAAAGGTGACAGAGAACAAACAGGCCAAGATCCTGTGGGACTTCAAGATCCAGACTGACAAGATGGTGATGGCCAATCAGCCTGACATAGTGGTGGTGGATAAACATGAGAAGACAGTGGTGGTGATAGATGTAGCAGTCCCCAGTGATAGCAACATCAGAAAGAAAGAACATGAGAAGCTTGAGAAATACCAAGGGCTGAAAGAGGAGTTAGAAAAAGTGTGGAGTGTGAAGGCAACAGTGGTACCAGTAGTGATCGGAGCACTAGGGGCAGTGACCCCCAAGCTGGGAGAATGGCTCCAGCAGATACCAGGAACAACATCAGAGATCTCTGTACAAAAGAGCGCATTGCTAGGAACAGCTAAGATCCTGCGCAGAACCCTCAGGCTCCCAGGCCTCTGGTAGAGCAGTGTTTCCCAACCCTGGTCCTCGAGGCCTGCATGTGTTAGATGTTTCTTTCTCCAACCACACCTGATTCAAATAATCAGCCTATCACCGAGCTCTGCAGAAGACTGATAATGACTGTCAGGTGTGTTCAAAGAGGGAAACATCTAAAACATGCAGGATAGTGTTCCTCGAGGACCAGCGTTGGGAAACACTGTGGTAGAGGACCCAAGTCTGAAGGAGACACCGCCCAGGTGGGGCGAAAGGAACATTTTTTTTATTATATATATATATATATATATATATATATATATATAGATCTAGCACCAAAAATAATTATGCAAATTAATCAGTGTTGGTGTGAATCATTGACAAATGCAAGGCTGTAAAATTTTAATCATATGTCAATACATTTCATGTAGTAATTTCTTTTTGAGGAGGGATTTGCTTTTTGTTACTTTTGTTTATATATATATATATATATATATATATATATATATATATATATATATATATATATATATATAAGGATATTTACATTATAAATATGGTATTTAAAATTATGATTATTGGGTATTTTATTTATAGCTCAGGTTAATGAAATTTAAAAAATACCATACATATAAGAGCTACATATAAGCAATTTTTATTATTTTTTTTACATTATTTTAGAAGTGTGTTGCTTAGTAAAACACTTGCTGCTTAGTAAAAGTCTCTGTGGGAGGGAAACTCGAGGGTTAACAAGTTAAATATTTCCAGTATGTATCTCATATGACAAAATCAAATATTAAACCCACCGACTGTGCTGTTGATAGATGGAATGGTCTCATGCAGAAATTCAAGGATATCCGTTCGTGCGTCGTCACATGTTTTAGGTAAATCTCGTGTTTTCAGTGTAGACTTAAGTTGTTCTTCTTTGGTTGTGCTGTCACAGTATGAGATTTCCACTCCATCATATAACAGAAGTTGTTGAAAAACTGGCCTCCCTGTAGACTTCACGAGTCCTGATGACAAAAATTCTAAAGTATGGGAACCTAAAGAGACATTAAAATAGTCATGTCATTACTTGTGCAAACCAGTTTTTACCCTTTGGCCAATTTGGAGCAGAAGGGGCATCATAATTATTTTATTGTCTGTCCATCCATCTGTTCTTCTGTCCATTTAACATTGTAATCTGGTTTCAGTCAATTTAGTTTCGCTCTTATTTCATCAATCTGAAGACAGACTTCAATCTATCTATTTCTATTTCTGTTTCTATTTCTGTCTCTGATCATGTGATATTGATGATGTGACTTCACCCCACCTTTTGTTTGATCTATGTTTCGACACTAAAGTATGGTCATGAGCTTTGGGTCATGACCAAAAGTTAGAATAGAATAGAATAGAATAGAATAGAATATCACTTTATTGTCATTGTGAATATAATGACATTTCATTTAGCAGCATCTCATCAGCACCATACAGTCTCATAAAATAAATTAAAATACAGTAAAAGAAAAGACAATATAAAAGACAATATAAAAAAACAACATCAGCAGAGGTAAAAAAACAAAAACAACCAAACAAAAAAACATGTAAATACACCATGGATAAAAAATACAAATAAATGTGTGCATTAAGATTTTACCCACTGTGGGTAAAAACCATGCAGCAGTCTATTTTTCCGTAGCCCCAGTCCCCTGTATCTCCTTCTGGGGGGGGTTTAACCGATTGTGTCCAGGATGTGTAGGGTCTGTGGAGATGGAGCTGTCTTTCCTGTGAAGCCCACCAGTGTAGATGTCAGACAGAGGGGGTAATGTGGTTCCTATTCCCCTCTCTGCTGTTTTTACCACCCTCTGCAGAGGTTTCCCAAACCACACTGTGGAGCAGTAGGACAGGAGGGGTTCCACTGTGACCCAGGTTTTGGAAAAGCTGTGACTGCTTCAGTTTCCTGAGGAAGTACAGCCTCTGATAGGTTTTCCCCACTTGATGGTAGATGTGTGCCGACCAGGTGAGGTCAGCTGTGATGTGTCCTCCCAGGTATCTGGAACAGTCCAAGTCGTACTTCTTCCTGCTTCCTTTTGAAAATGACTCATGGATAAAAATCTAATGTGATTTTTTTCCCCTTTCTTTTTTTCTTTCCTTATTTTTATTGTATATTATATTTCTCTCTCCAACCACACCTGATTCAGATGATCAGCCTATCATCAAGATCTGCAGAAGAATGATGATGATCGTCAGGTGTGTTCAAAGAGGGAAACATCTAAAACATGCAGGATAGTGTGCCTTGAGGACCAGGGTTGGAAAACACTGGTTTAAAGCATGTTTGAAATAAGAAAGAAAAAAAAAAAGAATGAGGTTGTGGGTACAACCAACTGAAATGAGTTTCCTTCGCAGGGTGGCTGTGCTCAGGGGTAGAGATAGGGTGAAGAGCTTGGACGTTTGGGAGAGACTGGGAGTAGACTCACTGGTCTTCCATGTCCAGAGGAGCCAGTTGAGGCTCAGACATTTAAGAAGGATGCCTCTTGGACGCCTCCCTGGGAGGTGTTCCAGGCATGTCCCTCTGACCTCGGGCTGCGTCAGGATTCTCCTAGAGAAGTTGGTGGAAGTGGCTGAAGAGAGGAAGTCTGGGCTTCACTGCTGAGGCTGCTGCCTCTGTGACCCAGACCTAGATTAGTAGATGAAGATGAGGATGAGGATGGTTGTACACACAGGAGGTCACAGAGGATAACCTTCAGTCTGAGGAAAAGCTTTCTTGTCTTAAAGAAAGTCAGAAATTCATAACCAGTGTTAATAAGACTAATGAGGTGAGATGAAATTGATCCAATCATGGGAGAAACTCCAGTTCACAGCAGCAACATGCAGCAGAAGTAAAAGCTCCAGTCAATAGTCATGTTTTCAGGCCTGATTTAAATGAACTGACAGTTTTTCCTCAGTTTGTTCTACAGGTGAGGAGCAGAAAAACTAAATGATGCTTCACACAGTAAACCTATTCTTGATGACCTTTGACCTCAGGGCTCTGGATGCTTCATAGGGAACCAGCAGGTCTAAGATGTATTTAGGTCCAAGGCTGTTTAGTTCTTTATAGACCAGGAGGAAGATTTAGAATTCTATCCATTGACCCACAGGAAGACAATGTAAGACACATTTATTTGTGTAGCACTATTCAGACTAATAATAGATTGATACTTGCTTCTTTTTTTTTTGGATGGGTATTTGCTTTTTACTTTGGCTGTTTCTTTTGTTCCACAGGTGAGAAGCAGAAGAACTGAATGATGCTTCACTTTGTTTGGTTCTGATTTTGGGAACACACAGTAAACCTGTTCCTGATGTAATGATTCTTATACTTTGTGAAAATTTGAAAAATTAGTTCATTTTTATTTTCACACAGTCTATCACTTTCTGATGAAGAGTTTTAAATACATGTTTCTTTACTTTAAAAAATAAAACACATGTAATTCCAGGAAAAAATGTTTCATATAAAAAATTTTAATCATTCAATAAAAATTTTTATGCCTAAAAAATAATAAAAACATTGAGGAAAGAAATCTCCACTAAATGTCTTATAATTTATGCACCAAAGGGTTAAACAGTATTTGCATATTTACATTATTTTCACATGTACGTAGGGGTGTGGAGGTAGATTAGTGTGAACTATTATAATGTCTCATGGCTGTGGGGAGGAATGATTCCTAAAAAAATGTATTCATATTTTGCCAAAACCTAATTACAGTTTCATGCTTACAGTAGATGCTGAATCTTAACCCTAACTTTTAATTGAAACTACAAAGTATGCTCCTTTGAAATGTAATTAGAAAAATCTCAACATTTACATACTTGTCATCCATGACAAATAAATGACAAAAATAGACTCCTTACCTGGTTCAGCAGCAGATATGGCCAGACAGAAAATGAAAAATTCAATCCAGTTAACCTCCATTGTCTAGCACTGGCTGAGTTCTTGCAGAGTTGTTGCAGCTTTCATGACAGTGCTGGTTGAAGTGACAACAATAACAGTGAACATCATTGATTTAAGGTGGTGACAAAACCAAACTGAAACAACCGGTTCTTCTGGAATGAAGTCAAGTCCAGTCAAGTCAACAACCTAATAATGTTGTCTGAGGATTATTTAACCCTATTTAACCCTGAAATAATGTTCAACAAAACTCAACACCAATTTGTCACCAAGCAGTGACAGAGTGAGGAGGAAGCAGAGACAGAAACACATTGGTGAACATTATTATTCTAATTATTGTCATATTTGGTGTTGTGTGATTCTGCAGATGATAGTACAGGCTGTTCATTGATAACACAAAGAAGACAACAACAAAGAACAACTTAAATGTAATGAATGAAACCACCAATGAGCCTGTTTTTATCATTCTGTACAATGAAAGCTTTAAGTTTCCTTCAAGTCAGGATAAGCATCATTTATTTTGTCATCAAATAGTCATGTGTTATTCTTATAAATGTGGGTGTAGTGTTTGGCATCCTCCTCAGAGGGATGTCAGTTTAGGTGTGAACCAATCTTAATTAAATCTTTGTGAAAGGATGGTTCATGGTTATTTCATTAATATTGTTGTGTTCTCCATTGTTATTGAATACATTGTGTGTTGGTTCTAGTTTAAAAAACGTCCAGATTGCTTTGTTTGCAGCTGTTTTTTTACAGTAGAAAAATGACTTAAGGTCAAACAACATACACAGTAAATTTTGCAGTGTTAAATCAATACTTAGAGAGTTTATTTAACTTCTTCTAGAGTGTATTTGGTCCAATTGTCTCCAAATTAACACTGTAACATCTACAGTGTAGTTTACCAGTACTTCCTCATACATGTCTATGACATAATGATGAGTTGTTTCTGAATAGGCTAAAAATGATTGAACTAGAGTACCACCCAGCTAGGTTTCGTGCTGTTGCTTGTTCTGAAAACATGCAGGGAAAAACACAGGCTTTATTTCCACAGAGAGCACATGAACCATTTTGATCTACCAAAAACACTTTCAAAGGCAGCATGGTCGGGGTGACCCATTAGATTCCAAAAGGAGCGTGGAAAAGTGGTTTTCAGTGGAATTACACCCTTTAAAGGGTTAAAAATAGGCTTGGATTGAATTCACAGTTGATCGTAACTGAAAAGTGACAACATTAAAGTATTGGAATGTGACTGTGTAACTTTGTACCATTGGATTCTTGATAGAATGCAGGTTATATAAGCGGCATTACCTTTGGAAGGTTTTTTTATTATACATATGTCTTTTATAAGTGTTGTGTACATGTTATGGATCCACAAAACATGTTTAAGAAAAGTTTAGGTCAAACGTTTTATTTATTTATTTTATTAATTTATTTCAACAGGGACAATGCACATTAATCAACATTTCTGTAAATGCGCCAGTTTTAGCTTGAAAGCTAGTTTTCAACTGTAGTCCCTGGGCAAGGTGTAAATTGCCAATAATAAGAAAACAACAATAACAATCATATATCTAAAATCAAGAATACATCATACACCAGCTCACAAGTAAACCATACAGCAACCTGCAGCACAAACAAAATCAAGAAGACAGCATTTAAGCATTCAATAAATACAATAAATACATGGGCAGCAGGTAGGCAGCACAAAAACAGCAATGAACTATTTAAATTATCATTATCTAAAATTGTTTAAAATCATGAGCACAAACTTGATTCTCTAATAACCAGGATTTTAACATGTTTTTGAAGTTTTGAAATGTATCAACACTGCGTATGTGAGATGGAATGGTGTTCCAAAAGTGAACGGCTCTCACTGAAAAGGCCGACTGACTGAAAGCACTCTTTCTGAGAGGGACTAATAGGTTCTTAGAGGAGGCAGACCTAGTTTGCCTCCTACTTAAGTTCAGAAAATTAGAAAGTGGTGGTGGTGCCAAGCCATGTAGAATTTTAAAGACCAGATTTGCATCTTGAAATTTTACGAAGTTTTCCCAATTCAACAAGTTGTATTTTTCCAAAATACTGCAATGGTGAAAGCGAAATGGTTTAATGTCTAGACCTTTAAGGCCTGTTTATAGACAGAATGGATAGGTTTTAACATTGTCTTACTGCCCTGAGACCAGCTGGTGACACAGTATGACAGATGTGGCATTATCATAGCATTAAAAAACAGTTTAGCAGCTTCAATATTCAGACATTGTCTAATATATCTAAAATTTGCTATATTTAGTTCAGCTGTTTGAATAACTTTCTTAACATGCTTTTTAAATGAAAAATGTGAATCTAAGATGATTCCAAGGTATTTATACTCCTTAACCACATTGATTCTCACTCCGGCAATGAACACGTCAGGATCTAATAAGTCTGATGGTGTCTTTGTAAAAAACATGCACTCGGTCTTTTTAACATTTAAATGCAGGCATGAATTGTACAGCCATTTGGAAACTAGCGCCATGATTTTAGATAGTTTTTTAGCTACTACTTCTTTGTCCTTCCCATGCACGTAGATCACCGTATCATCAGCGTACATTTGTATGCCACAATCAGAGAGCACGGATGGTAGGTCATTGATGTAAAGACTAAATAGAAGTGGGCCCAGGATTGAACCCTGGGGTACACCTGCGTAATTAGCTAGATGACAAGACATTTCATGTCTAACCCTAACTGCTTGAGTTCTGTTACTAAGATACGATTTCATCCATAAAACAGCATCAGGGGAGAAATTAAACCGTGACAGCTTTGAGATGAGAACATCATGTCTGATGGTGTCGAATGCCCTCTTCAAGTCCAGAAAAACTGCACCAACTACACCCCCCTTGTCCATCATGGATTTTACATTTTCAATAAAAAAACAAGTGGCAGTATCTGTGGAATGGTTAGCTCTGAAGCCAAACTGTAAGGGGTGTAGTGTATAAGGTGACTTGTTTAGATGGGCCACAAGCTGGTCTGCTACACACCTTTCAGCAATCTTTGACACCACTGGGCGGATGCTGATAGGCCTGTAGTTTGTGACCTCAGTTGCATTTCCTGTCTTGAAGACTGGTGTCACGATAGCCGGCTTCCAGTCCCTTGGATACAAGGCCTGTCTAAAGGATGCATTTATCATTTTGGTGATTGGTCCAGACAGTGTCTCCTTGTGCGTCTTTAGTAAGATGGTGTCCATCCCATAAGCATCCATAGTTCTAGAGTTTTTAAGCATACTTATTATTTTATTCACCTTTCATTGTGCAACTTCTTTCAGAACAAATACTGGATCAGACAGATTTAATGGCACAACTTTTAAAGAGTCTGAGGATGGACTATGGGATAACTGTTTGATGGACTCTACAAAATATCCGTTTAAGGCAGATGCAATTTGTTGACCCATATCCTCTTATTTTTGGCAGATCTTTTGTTTATTCTCCCCTAAACCATAAATCAATTTTCTAACCCACACATCCTGGATGTCATATTTAATAAATAGAAATATTAGATATACATTTAATGTAAGACACATTTAAATTTTCCAACTTTATAATAATTTGAACAATTATTATATTATACAGTAGTGCAGTGGTTAGAATCTCACACCAGCCCTTTCTGTGTGGAGTTTGAATGTTCTGTCCGTGTCCATGTGGGTTTTCTCCAGGTACTCCAGTTTCCTCCCACCATCCAAACACATGCACTGTTAGGTTAATTGGTTAATCTAAATTGTCCATAGTTGTGAGAGTGATTGTTTGTCTATATATGTTCAGACCTGCGATGAACTGAAGACTCATCCAGTGTGTACCCCGCCTTCACCCATTGTAGCTGGATTAGGCCCCCGTGGCCTGAGTGAGGATAAAGTGGGTTCAGATGACGAGTGAGTGGAAAAAAATATATATATACTTCAGATCAGAGGCTGAAAGTAGAGTTTCAAAATGCAAAAAGAAGAAATAGGAATGAGACAAAAAAATATATAATTTGAGTAAACAATTGATTTAAAACAACAATTAAACTGAAATATGTTGTTCATCAGCTGATCAAAAGTTTTAGACCGCATCCCAAAAACCCTGAAAATCCCCTAAGATAGAAATGAAAGTTTGATTTCTTTCATTTTGAAAGAAATGAAAGCACTCACTAATGAGTAACTGTTTTTGTTCATCATTTCAGAAAGTTGTTTCAGCATGTTTGATTACTATATTTATTATTAATGTATTTAATTACTTTTATTGTTGATGTGTTTCCTTGGAGGCTTTTGAGAGGGTTGCTCCAAATGGTGCAGATCTTCATGAAGTGCATCCACTGTCTGGAACACATGTCCATTTTATTTTCTTCCCTGACCATCCATCCTCAAATGTTCTCAACTGGATTTAAATCAAGGGTAAATGCAGGATGATCCAAAAGAGTGACTTTATTCTTCTGGTAGAAATCCTTATTCAGGTGGACATTGTAAACTGCAGCATTGTCCTGTTTTTTTAAACTCAGTCATGTGTGTGATTTGTAGCAAGATGACTAAAAAAAATTCAGGAAATGTTGATAGTGGCACAAGGAACAGGTGATGAAAGTTTGGTGGAGATCATTGGGGGTGAGGGGGCTGATCTGCCTGGGTGGGGTCTGCGCTTTCTGAGTACTTTGGTTATCTAATATGTTCTGTTTCAAATGAAAGTAAAACAAGTACTCAACAACAAACTGTACATGGAAATGGGTTTGGACTAGTTCATCAGGTTTGACATGTAGGTTGTTATTTGACTATCTCGTGTGACTCGTGAATCCTACGTCAGTGGTAATAAAAAAGAGCCATTTTGTTTTGGCACTGACACACCGAGCCAAACAAATAAGATGGTTTCAGCTTGGTTTCCAGTAAACTCATATTATAGACAGACAGACTTACAGGAAATGTCACCTCTGTGTGATGTCTCTGGTCCAGAGCTGGACTGGATCAGGATTTCAGGCTGGGAATATCCTGCAGCATCCAGGCCAATTCCAACCCCACAGATGCGAAAATGAAAAAAAAAGAAGAAAAACACAATTTTTATTTTTTTTAGCTCATTTGGCCCAACGGCCTAGGAGGAGTTGGTTAAATTCCAATGGCAGCAAAAACCACGACTCCAAATTAAAAAAAATTCAATCCAAGTGGCGGACTTTCTGTTGGTTTAGGGGCATGGTCATCTTTAGGTTTTTTGTTCAGTATCATATGACGAACATGTGTACCGATTTTCATAGCTCTAACTTCACAAGGGTGCCACTTCACTGGCCCAATACAAACTTTTTCACCTTTTCTAGGGGGCGCTGTAGAAACATTTCTCTACCGATTTTTACGAATCCTATAAATCACAGCATACTCAATAAGCTTTGCGCCCGCCGTGGTATGCGGCAAAGGCCTAAAAAACTTAACCACTGTATTTTTACTTCCTGTACTGACACACAGCCACAACAAATAAGATGGTTTAAAAGTCAACGTGTCGACTCGTCAACATTTTAGTTAATGTAAGCGACGTGGGTGTTAGGTGCAGGAAATAAGCAGTCAGTCAAATATGGGCTCGTACTCAGTATTATTTTTACTCCAACAACAAATACAGAACAAAGCCTCTCAGCCTCAGAACTATCCTCCTTCTTCCCCTCCTCTTTTTCTCATAGGGGTTAAAGGTATGGTCTGAATCGCCTCTATCCCCATAAGGCTATCTGTACTTGTCAGCTTCTCTATGAGTGTAATCTTGAGAATGGTGGGTCATATGAGGAGAGTAGTACTCTGGCAAAGACCGACGAGAGTATACATTTCTGGTGGGGGAATGTCCATAGCCAGACCTTCATGTCTTTCGTTGTCCATCTGGACTCCTCCCATAAGGTGAGCGAGACCTGGGAGAACGGGCATGCACATACCTGTCATAGTGCTGCGTGCTACTTCGCTTATCCAGTTTCAGTTTGAGGGTCTCAAAATCATTACTTAAGTTTTTAACAGTGGCAGTAAGGGTCTGGACAGCTTTTCTGAGTTCAGTGTCATTTTCACGTACAGAGTTAACAGTCTGCATGGGGCCATTGTCTCTAGCAACATTAGCTGGGGATGCAGGCATTACTAACTTGGCTGCATGAAGTGCTCGCTCTGCTTGGGCAGCGACTTCAAATGCCTCTGTGAAATTTTTCACCTCTCTTTCATGACACTTCACCTGTAGTTCTTGATCCAAGCCAGCAATGACGCGAGACATTTTCATATATTCTGTAGCTTTGTGTTCAAAGTCAGGGAAGGCTTCTTTAACAAGCCGACATACATCTGCAGCATAAACTTAATTTGGTAGTCATTTGGGAAGGTTTGAAACGATGCAATGACATCCTTTTGACCAAAAGCGGCCTGCAGATGTTTTTTTGTTTCCTCATATGAGCCCTGAGTGTCGGGGGATAAATTATCCCACACAATGAACAGTTCAGGTGGTAGTCTAGTGGGTAACTCGGCTGCTAACGCTGCAGGTAAATCCACTTGTAGCGTGCCTCTTGAATCACCTCATAGCGGTGAGCCCACAGCTCAAAAGACTGACGGCCATTGTTGAGAAAAGGTGACGGCAAAGGAATACTTTCAGGGCGAAGCGAGGCTATGGTAAAGATGGTGCTGAAGCTCCCTGTGAGCTTGTGCTAGCAGACTGCTGCTCTCCGGCAAGGAGTTCCTCGTCAGACATGATGGCGTTTCTTCCTCTCTGTTGTTTTTTTTCAGCTTCTTAGCGTGGATAGGCGAAGCTAACAAAACAACAAAACACGGATGAAACAGCGAAATAGCTCACTGTTCTTAATGCCAATGTAAACTACGGGTAAGCGCGGCTAACGTTAGCTCCTGGCGCCAGAGACTTACAAAGTTGAGCAGAATCCCAGAAGACGACCTCCTATAGCAGAAACATCCCACCACTGCCACCAGTGTAAGTGACGTGGCTGTTAGGTGCAGGAAATAATCAGTCAGACAAATATGGGCTCGTACTCATAACTATTATTTTTACTCCAACAAAAAATACAGAACGAAGCCTCTCAGCCTCAGAACTATCCTCCTTCTTTCCCTCCTCTTTTTCCGCTCTCTCTCTCCTCAAATCTAAACAGCACCCCCTAGGTGAAACATTCTAGGAGAGCACCACACCACCAATGTAAACCCACACAGCAATAAAATAAAACAAAACAGACTTGTATCAGCAAAACTGATCATAACATTTGGTTCGGAGCATTCACCATTTTCACTCTTACATTAATGTCCTATTTAATAGTGTTACCAGAGTAAAGTTTCTTGGTGTTACTTTCACTGCAATAAAATGTTCATGTGAACTTGGTTAGACCTACTGCTGTGGTCCTATAGTGGTTTTCAGCTCTCACTGTGCAGACGTACTTTTATTCAGGTGTTTTACTGAGGAAAAAATTCAGGCGAGATACACATTTATATTATTTCACTGTGTTCCAACCTAAAATACTCTGTGCCAGTAACAGTGAGAGTGATTCTGACTGTACTGGAAAAAACATTTAGGGTGTCAGCAGGGGCGGACCGTTTGGTTCACTGTAGGGGGGGCGATGACCTGTAGTGGGCCCTTTATATAGTCCTTGTAAAGGTAATGTTGGTGTTCATTCCAACACCATGGTTTTAATTAGTCCTCCTCATGTTTATCTTCCTCGAGGCATAGACATTTTGTTTTTTCATGTCTTTTATGTCTTGTGTGTTTATGTTTTCAGATTGTTTCTGTATTAAAGTAGACTATAGACTCCTTCAAAGTCAATGTCATTCAAACATAAGAGGAAGTTGCGTGCACAAACCGGACTAAAAAAACTGCATGGAAACACTGTATAGAATTCCCTCTGGATTTCACCCATTCAAAAAAAATAAAAAATCGACAACATCTATGGTTACAAAGATCTAGCGTGTGGACTGGGATGAGTGCACGATCAGGAATGTCCGTTTGTCTGTCCTTCCTATTCTAACCACAATCTGGACCTTGAATAAAACTGCTGCAGCATGACCCAAACCTACAATGAAGTACAGACTGAAAATAATATCAAAAATATGGGGATATGCAAATAGGTGATGAAGTGATTAACCTGGTAAATTAAACCAGAGGAAGTGATAAACCTGCTAACAGATTAGCCTGTTAGCTTTGTCTAGTTAAGACAATAATGACTCCAGCCTCTTCTGTTATTAACACCACCTCTAGGTTAACTTACCCAGGCTTACCACTAAACCAGACTCACTCCCCCCCAACACCCCTGCCATACATGTGTACTTATTTGTCTAAATAGAGCCATCCAGTTCATGGTAAAGCACCCAGGCTTCGTACATAGGAACCTGCTGGACCTGACGCTGACTTGGTCAAATGTTTAACTTCAATCACAGAAGTTTACGTCTATGTCTGAATGCAAAGAAGACCAAGGAAATGGTCATTGATTTCTGTAGGTCTAAGCCGCCACTCCAGCGGGTAAGCATCAGGGATGAGGACATCGAGGTGGTGAAGTCCTATAGGTACTTGGGGGTGTACCTGGACTGTACGCTCGACTGGTCTGTGAACACTGATGCTGTCTACAAGAAGGGCCAGAGTAGGCTCTTCTTCTTGAGGAGGCTTAAGTCCTTCAATGTCTGTGAGGCGATGCTGAACATGTTTAACAGTCAGTGGAGGCAGGAACTATTTTCTTTACCGCTGTCTGCTGGGGAGGCAGTGACAGAGAGGGACAGTAGGAGGCTAAACAAGCTGATCCGGAAGTCAGGCTCTGTGTTGGGGGAGGTGCTTGGACTCACTGGGGGTTGTGGTGGAGAGGGGGATGCAGACTAAGACCACGGACATCATGGGAAATACCACCCATCCCCTGCACCACACCCTGATGGTGCAGCGCAGCAGCCACAGTGGGCGGCTCATGGCACTGCACTCGAGGACTGAGCGTCACAGGAGGTCATGTGTCCCTACAGCCATCAGCCCTGTCCACAGTCATGGACAGGGGTCGCTGACCAGACTCTGACGCCAGCTCCAACCACTGACCCTGAAGTTTTAAGTTGTTTTCATGCTGTTTTAAGCTGATTTTTATTTATTTATTAAGCACTTTACTTAACTTTTATCCATAACCTTTTTATGTATTTATTTATTGATTCAACTATTGTATGATGTGGTGTGAACTATGTGACAACTGAGGGGATTAATAAAGTATCTATCTATCTATCTATCTATCTATCTATCTATCTATCTATCTATCTATCTATCTATCTATCTATCTATCTATCTATCTATCTATCTATCTATCTATCTATCTATCTATCTATCTATCTATTCTTTAGATATTATACTCTGTATTTTGCTTTTTTCCCCAATAAAAATCACGTAGTTACCTATATTTAATACATATAGATGTTGTTCAAAGGTCAGATTGAAAGCAAAGGTTGTTAAATGTGAAACAAAAACTGAAGAACAAGTGACTAAATATGTCACACAAAAACATTGCGGGGTGGATACTTTAAATTCAATGCCCGTGATTCAGAGGCTTGTGTAAAAATGAAAACAGTGGAGGTCATGAACATGTGCAGGTGTCATTTGAGTGACGGCTGCCTTACCAGGAGATGAGCGAATGGCGGCTCACTTGACCGCAGTCTCTTTGTGGCAGGTTTGTAGTTAAAACACTCTCTATCTAACCACTCGTTCAGCTGTTTTCATGAGATTCTACATCTAACAATAGCACACGTAGTTCCCAAACCACTTTTCCGCTTGTCGTTGTCCGTAATTTTTCTCACTGAATCACTCGGTGTTAACATGTACAGTGAACCGGAGGCTGCCAAAAAGGAAGTGAACAGCATAATCAGGAAGTAAAGCGGAAACGGGTCGTAAACTTGTCTATATGACGAAGACAATCTGATGTCACATGATGAACCTGCACTGCACAAATACTGTCCAGCTGATTAGGAACAGCTGGGGGAGACAGGTGAAATGGTTTAGACTGACATGGTGTGGAATGGTGAGGGAGAGGTTGGCAGCAGAGAGGCCCCGGTGAAAACAATGCTGCTGTCGAGGTAGTGCAGTAAAAATATTGGAAATGTAATTTTAATTTGTAGTAATGGAGAATGTGAAGCTTTCTGAACCACTGCGTCAGTTTGATGCTATTGTGTTGAAATGGCTGAGTGTTTAAAAGTGTTTGATACAATTAAATGTAGCGACATCTGGTGAGGGCAGCGCAGTGGTGCAGTAGAGTAATGCAGAGATGACATTCATTTGTGTGTGTGTGTGTGTGTGTGTGTGTGTGTGCTGTTGTTCTGCAACTGTATAACCTCATATGGAGTATGAGCTTTTGTAGTTTTATTTTTGTTTCTATTGATACTTGACTTGGAATGTCAGACCATCATATCTGGTGTTCATCCAGGTTTCAGAGGTGGTTATGGGTGTACAACTGCAATCCTCAAGCCCCTTAACGACACCACTTCTGCGCCAGATTCCAAGTTGCATTATGTTGCAAGTTTTGTTGATTTTGTGAAAGATTGTGTTACTGTCAGTCACTCTTACCATGTTGATGTGAGTTTAGTCAAAAATATAGATTTATTTTTATAATTCTGCATTTGGTTAATACTCAGATCAGTGTAGATTTTTGTTTTAAACACCACCATATTGAAAGCACAGTTCTATGAGGTCTTCTAGGGCATAGACATATATACATAGATGCCTCATTGACTGCAGTCGCCCACTGGAGCAGCTCTGCAGGGCGGCCATCTTGGATTGGGGCCATTCGCTCCTACAGTTTATTACTTCAATAGTGGAATGATTGTTATACAATTAAAGTTGTCATAAGTCGCTAAATTCTCAAGGAATATTGATGGGGTTTGTTTGTAACAAATGCCAGACATGACAGACAGACAGACATAGAAAAAACACAAATAAACAAAATATTCAAATGTGTTTTATTGACTTCGCATTTACAGCTTTATATTTGTTTTCCTTGATGGTACTTGCTAAAATAACAAACATAAATATCATTTTAAGGAAGTTATTCACATCAGAAAGTGTACTGTATTAAAACCACAGACAGAAAAGAAAAGTTTAAAAAATGTGGCATTAAGTAGCTTTCAATAGCTACTATCTGTCTTGATGGCATTTATTTAACTCTTACTATGACAACCTGCTAACAATATATTATTCCTTACATCTTACCTGTGAACAGCATAAGAATAAGAAAGAGGAAAAGGAAAAAGCTGGAGCTGCTGGACAGAGCACAGTGTGTTTGTTTAATTGACTATGATGTTGTACTATTTGTGCTTTTTCTTATTTATTTTTTTTGCTAGGTTATAAACCTATAAAACCTGAGGTGATGCAAAAATAAAAGTCATTTTCTTTTGGCCTCTCAGTCTTCTCAGCACTTTTCAAGTTCAAACAGGAAATGAGTAATCAAAGAAGTTTTAGCAGGTTTAATAGTATCATCATGTCTAGTGAAGCTCTCACAGAAAGAGGGCAGTGTTTCTCTCAAAGTCTCTCCCTGTCACTAAAAACATCCCACAGGCATCAGTCCTTGGTCCCACCTTCTTCACCATCTACACTGATAATATAACAGACTCTATAGGGCACTGGTTCCAAATATTTTATGGGTCATAACCTCATTAACATCACACATTTCTAGTGTCCTCAAACATTTTTGATCATGTAGTAGTATGCTATAGTATGTTGAAAAGAAATGTAAACTTCAGATGACATTTAGTTGCTATAGTGTATATTATTATGAACAGAGGCAGAAAAGCCTGGTGTAGATATACGGCACTAAGTGACCACTTTATTTTCCTTCAAGATATGTACAGTCAATACTGACAATTAACACTGAACAAACAATAACTGAAACTATGAATAACACTGGTCTACTACTAAATGTTTCTGAAAAAAAAAAAATGAAATGTTACTGATGAAGAAAAAAGTTTTGATAAAGTTTCCAACATAAGTCTTGGATCAAAATCTTAGAATTAACAAGAGAATAGGTTTCATTCCAAAGGAATATTGGTCATTCATTGAACCAGGTGTGGTGGAAGAGAGACATATCTGAAACAGGCAGGATACTGGTCCTCAAAGATTGGATTAGGATACTCCTGCTTTACAGGTTCTTTCAAGTGGAATATTTACAAATCCATTATATTGTAACCCTTATAATATGTTCTTCGTCTCACTGGGGCTGTGGGTAAGGCAGGTTACAATCTGAGTTCTGATGTTGGTGATGTTTTGTTACCTTCTGTGCTAATGAATTATCCAAAACGGCAGGACAGTTCAGCAGGTTTTGATAGTGGCTCCCTCGACAAGAACACACATACGAGGCTCGTGGCTAACAGCCACACACGCCTCCCTTAATCTGTCATATTTAAATGAGTCGAAGTAGGAACCAACATTTGGAATACAACAAGCAAAGAAAGATGAAACGTAAATGGTTAATATATAGTAAATAAAATATAATAAATGATATATAGTAAATAAAATACAATAATTAATATATAGTAAATAAGATACAATAAATGATATATAGTAAATAAAATACAATAATTAATATATAGTAAATTAAGTATAATTTCAATAATAATGCAAATGAATAATATAAATCTAATATTACAATATGTATACATGTACATAAACCACCATATATATGTAGTATAACACACCATCATATATATTTAAAACATGAACTAATCAGCACTTTTATCATTTGTTTTCTCATTAATTTTTTGTTAAGTATGTAGGATTTAGCACATTTAATGTCTTAAGCAACCTAAACCTAAACCTAAACCTAAACATTCATAATAATTAAATGTATTAAACCTGTCATTCCATGGTTATTACCTCTGCCAAGGAGTTGTGTTTTTGCTGGTGTTTATCTGTTTGTCTGTGTTCAAGATAACTCAAACACTTATGGATGAACTTATGGGTTTTAATGAAATGTTCAGGATATGTTGGAAATGTGAACAGTAAGAACTGATTTAATTTTGGGGGTGATTGGGGTGGGGTGGGGGGGTCTGCTCTCTCAGAGTGCTTTTCTAGTTTCATTAATATTACTGTGTTCTCCATTGTTATTGAATACATTGTGTGTTGGTTCTATTTTTTTTTAAACCTGTTTTTGCACAGTAGAAAAATGACTTAAGTTCAAACAACAGTTTATCGGTACTTCTTCATATGCGGTCACGAGGCAACACTGATCTGATCTTTTATCCTCATACTCTCGCTTCAGTCATCAAGGGCTTCTTTGTTTCTGGAGTATTTGAACCACAGAGTATGAATGCATGAATACTGTTCTTCAACTCTGGAAATGAAGACTCTTCAATGAACTTCATTTACTTTGAATCTGTTTTTTACAACAAAGAAAAAAACAAGACATTTGAGTCAGTACTTCAGTTTCTACAGAAGCCTTTCTAAACCATAGAGGTGTCCAAATCCAGTCCTGGGGGGACAGTATCCTGCATGTTTTAGATATTTCTCTCTTCCATCACACCTGAAATTACATCATTATCAGACTTCCCCTGAGCTTCATGATGAACTGATCCTTCATTGAACCAGGTCTGGTGGAAGACGGACATATCTAAAACAGGCAGGATACTGACCCTACAGGACTGGATTTGGACACCCTGCTTTAGTACTTATACTTCTGTCTGAGTAATGAACAGAAATACTTTTGACACCTCTAGTGGCATCAAATACCAGCTGTTCTGTTTCATAGTAATATAATAAAACTGATAAACAGGGACAATCAGGGACAGTGTGTAAAGTTTAACATACAGCTCAGTAATAAGACCTTAAAAAACTGAGAAAAGAAAAGAATAAAGTCTTACCACGTGTTCTGGGGTGCATATTTCTATAACAATGTAAGAAACATGCTAAAATTATGGCTACAAGTCCTGGTAACAGGACAAACACTTTCCAGTCAATATTAAACTTTTTTCCCAGATCAGTTCCATCAAGTGTTTTTCCATCTGTAATGAAACAAAATAGTGAATTTCATAATTACAATTTTTTACAATTTCCTTCTAAAAAGTAAAATGTGGATGATGTTGTTTTATTCTGTTGAATAACTTCTTACTCCAGGTGACAGTTGTGTTGGTACTTCCTGTTTGTACTGAACTTGATCTGTCAGTGGTGGTCACATGACACGTCAGCAGAGCCTGGTTAGGGTTTAGAGTGGGTTTACCAAAAACCTGCAGGTCTGGATAGTGACAAAATATAATTAGAAAACTGTTCACATTCATGTCCATGTGATAAAAACAGACAGATGAAATATTCTCTTATTAAAAGAAATAAATCAGATAAATAACTGTTGTTTGGGATAAATGTCCATTAGATAATTCAAAGCATTACAGCAGCAAACCCACATGACTCACACACCTTGTATATTAATTAATATATGTTTCTAAAATGTTAGATTAGTTTCACAAGTGTTTTCAAAAGCTTTAATTCCCATTTGAATGATACTAAAGTTCAAGGTAATAATTAGTTACATTTACTTAATCTTAGTATACAAATCTGTTTCCTAAGTTATTTTTTATTATATTTCTAAAGCAACAAAGGCTATTCAGTGAACATATTCTCATTAAACTTGATTTAAATGTCAACTATCAGTGAAAAATAGGTGAATGAATCAAGTTTAATTAAAATTAGTGACATTAAATCAGATTATGAAGTTATTTAGTCATTTGTCTATGTAATATTATTACATATTTTACCCTGATTAATATATAGTCATGGAAAGAAATTATTAGAGCACTCCTTATTTTCTTCCATTTCTTGTTTATTTCAATACCTGGTGCAACTAAAGGACATTTGTTTGGACAAATATAATATATATACTATAATATATAGCTGATATCTATCTATTTTCCATGTTTTTTTCTTAATTATAACTCAAATCACTTCCATTCTTCCATCATTAGTTATGTCATTGTACTGGCAAAAACAGTGCTTTTAAAAATTCTATTTCACTTTTCAGTCTTTTTTAGTCACATGATTCACACAGGAGTTAGTACTTGATTGCATAACCTCTGTTTTGGATTACTTTTGATGGCTTGTAAATTCACCCTTGCACTGAGCATGAATAAACATGATGGGACTCGCCAGAATGTGCTGAGAATCTCTCCATAATCTCTACCCTAAACTCATTTTCTTCTGCACTGGTGTCCTCTTCTGGCCTTTTCTATTACTTTACATTCTATTTTGTACTATCAGGACATCCACAATTGTGGTGCTCGGTAATAATAATATTATTATTACGACTACGACTACTACTACTACTAATAATAACAATAATAATAATAATAATTATTATTATTATTATTAACAATAATAATGAAACTATAGAAGTGAACTGTTTGAATAAGTTTTAAACTGGAATTTGAACGTCGTGACCGTCTAAAATTCTTATGTTAGTTTGATGGTCTAATAATTTTTTACACCACTCTAGATCACCAACAGATTTTTTTTTATGTATTAATTTAATTTAATTTAATTTAATATTTGTTCAAACCACAAACGACCCATTTTATTCAGGAAATATTTATAAATGCAAACACAGTTTTCATCCATCAGTTCATTTCAAAAGGACTTTCTACTAAATCTCACTTCACTCCATCTGTCAAACCATTAAAGGTTCATGTGTTTATTATTTTTATATATACACATTATACACATTTTTATAAACTCCTTAAACTCTCACCTGTGGTTTTTTTGACTGATCTCAAAGTAATTTTTTGGATCATTTCTGGGCACTGATATCTGATGAAGTGTCTAAAGGCAAGATTCCTGTTTGTTTTCGTATTCCAGAGACGTTGAACTGTTACTGAATATGATGACTTCGACGTCCATCTCTGAGACTCGGGGTCAAAGGTCAGAAAGTCCATCCCATTTACTGCCCAGGCTTCAAAGGCAGAAACCTTGCCATCATTTGACAGGATGCAGCCACGCCGTCGCTGCACAACATCTGGAAGAAAAAAAGGTTTTCATTTTTGTATTTAACCCTCTAGTATCTGGGTACACTTTGTGTTGAGAGATTTCATATTATTCTTAAAAATTTAAAGATCAGAAGCCATGAACTTTAAAATTGGCTTATTATAAAAAAAAATTTAATAAAATAAAAATAAAAATAAAATAATAATAATTATATATATATATATATATATATATATATATATATATATATATATATATATATATATATATATATATATATATATATATATATATATATATATATATATATTTATATATATATATATATATATATATATAAATACATATATATATATTCAACACAAGGAAGCTCCTTACCATGCATGGTCCAGTGTCCTGAGGCTGTACACTAAGCGAAAGGACGGGGGCAAATTGAGGAAGTGGCTGATATGGAAAAGACATACCAGTGGCTGGAAAAGGCTGGACTAAAGGACAGCACAGAGGCACTACTCATGGCTGCACAAGAACAAGCCCTGAACACCAGAGCAATAGAGGTCGGGTTCTACCACATCAGACAGGACCCCAGGTGTAGGCTGTGTAGAGAAGCCCCTAAAACAGTCCAGCACATCACAGCAGGGTGTAAGATGCTGGCAGGCAAGGCATACATGGAGAGGCATAACCAGGTAGCGGGCATACTGTACAGGAACATCTGTAAAGAGTATGGACTGGAGGTCCCAGGGTCAAGATGGGAGAACCCCCCAAAGGTGACAGAGAACAAACAGGCCAAGATCCTGTGGGACTTCCAGATCCAGACTGACAAGATGGTGATGGCCAATCAGCCTGACATAGTGGTGGTGGATAAACATGAGAAGACAGTGGTGGTGATAGATGTAGCAGTCCCCAGTGATAGCAACATCAGAAAGAAAGAACATGAGAAGCTTGAGAAATACCAAGGGCTGAAAGAGGAGTTAGAGAAAATGTGGAGTGTGAAGGCAACAGTGGTACCAGTAGTGATCGGAGCACTAGGGGCAGTGACCCCCAAGCTGGGAGAATGGCTCCAGCAGATACCAGGAACAACATCAGAGATCTCTGTACAAAAGAGCGCATTGCTAGGAACAGCTAAGATCCTGCGCAGAACCCTCAGGCTCCCAGGCCTCTGGTAGAGCAGTGTTTCCCAACCCTGGTCCTCAAGGCCTGCATGTGTTAGATGTTTCTTTCTCCAACCACACCTGATTCAAATAATCAGCCTATCATCGAGCTCTGCAGAAGACTGATAATGACTGTCAGGTGTGTTCAAAGAGGGAAACATCTAAAACATGCAGGATAGTGTTCCTCGAGGACCAGGGTTGGGAAACACTGTGGTAGAGGACCCGAGTCTGAAGGAGACACCGCCCAGGTGGGGCGAAAGGAAAATTTTTTTTATTATATATATATATATATATATATATATATATATATATATATATATATATATATATATATATATATATATATATATATATATATATATATATATATATATATATATATATATATATATATATATATATATATATATATATAGATCTAGCACCAAAAATAATTATGCAAATTAATCAGTGTTGGTGTGAATCATTGACAAATGCAAGGCTGTAAAATTTTAATCATATGTCAATACATTTCATGTAGTAATTTCTTTTTGAGGAGGGATTTGCTTTTTGTTACTTTTGTTTATATATATATATATATATATATATATATATATATATATATATATGAATGAGGATATTTACATTATAAACATGGTATTTAAAATTATGATTATTGGGTATTTTATTTATAGCTCAGGTTAATGAAATTTAAAAAATACCATACATATAAGAGCTACATATGAGCAATTTTTATTATTTTTTTTACATTGTTCTAGAAGTGTGTTTTTTCACACACTTGCTGCTTAGTAAAAGCCTCTGTGGGAGGGAAACTCGAGGGTTAACAAGTTAAATATTTCCAGTATGTATCTCATATGACAAAATCAAATATTAAACCCACCGACTGTGCTGTTGATAGATGAAATGGTCTCATACAGAAATGCAAGGATATCCGTTCGTGCTTCGTCACATGTTTTAGGTAAATCTCGTGTTTTCAGTGTAGATTTAAGTTGTTCTTCTTTGGTTGTGCTGTCACAGTATGAGATTTCCACTCCATCATATAACAGAAGTTGTTGAAAAACTGGCCTCCCTGTAGACTTCACGAGTCCTGATGACAAAAATTCTAAAGTATGGGAACCTAAAGAGACATTAAAATAGTCATGTCATTACTTGTGCAAACCAGTTTTTACCCTTTGGCCAATTTGGAGCAGAAGGGGCATCATAATTATTTTATTGTCTGTCCATCCATCTGTTCTCCTGTCCATTTAACATCATGATCTGGTTTCAGTCAATTTAGTTTCGCTCTTATTTCATCAATGTGAAGATAGACTTCAATCTATCTATTTCTGTTTCTGTTTCTATTTCTGTTTCTATTTCTGTCTGTGATCATGTGATATTGATGATGTGACTTCACCCCACCTTTTGTTTGATCTATGTTTCGACACTAAGGTATGGTCATGAGCTTTGGGTCATGACCAAAAGTTAGAATAGAATAGAATAGAATAGAATAGAATATCACTTTATTGTCATTGTGAATACAATGACATTTCATTTAGCAGCATCTCATCAGCACCATACAGTATCATAAAAATAAATTAAAATACAGTAAAAGAAAAGACAATATAAAAAAAAACAACATCAGCAGAGGTAAAAAAACAAACAAAAAACAACCAAACAAAAAAACATGTAAATACACCATGGATAAAAAATACAAATAAATGTGTGCATTAAGATTTTTACCCACTGTGGGTAAAAACCATCCAGCAGTCTATTTTTCCGTAGCCCCAGTCCCCTGTATCTCCTTCTGGGGGGGGGTTTAACCGATTGTGTCCAGGGTGTGTAGGGTCTGTGGAGATGGAGCTGTCTTTCCTGTGAAGCCCACCAGTGTAGATGTCAGACAGAGGGGGTAATGTGGTTCCTATTCCCCTCTCTGCTGTTTTTACCACCCTCTGCAGAGGTTTCCCAAACCACACTGAACCCCTCCTGTAGGACAGGAGGGGTTCCACTGTGACCCAGGTTTTGGAAAAGCTGTGACTGCTTCAGTTTCCTGAGGAAGTACAGCCTCTGATAGGTTTTCCCCACTTAATGGTAGATGTGTGCCGACCAGGTGAGGTCAGCTGTGATGTGTCCTCCCAGGTATCTGAAACAGTCCAAGTCGTACTTCTTCCTGCTTCCTTTTGAACATGACTCATGGATAGAAATCTAATGTGATTTTTTTCCCCTTTCTTTTTTTCTTTCCTTATTTTTATTGTATATTATATTTCTCTCTCCAACCACACCTGATTCAGATGATCAGCCTATCATCAAGATCTGCAGAAGAATGATAATGATCGTCAGGTGTGTTCAAAGAGGGAAACATCTAAAACATGCAGGATAGTGTGACTCGAGGACCAGGGTTGGAAAACACTGGTTTAAAGCATGTTTGAAATAAAAAAGAAAAAAAAAAGAATGAGGTTATGGGTACAACCAACTGAAATGAGTTTCCTTCGCAGGGTGGCTGTGCTCAGGGGTAGAGATAGGGTGAAGAGCTTGAACGTTTGGGAGAGACTGGGAGTAGACTCACTGGTCTTCCATGTCCAGAGGAGCCAGTTGAGGCTCAGACATTTAAGAAGGATGCCTCTTGGACGCCTCCCTGGGAGGTGTTCCAGGCATGTCCCTCTGACCTCGGGCTGCATCAGGATTCTCCTAGAGAAGTTGGTGGAAGTGGCTGAAGAGAGGAAGTCTGGGCTTCACTGCTGAGGCTGCTGCCTCTGTGACCCAGACCTAGATTAGTAGATGAGGATGAGGATGAGGATGGTTGTACACACAGAAGGTCACAGAGGTTAACCTTCAGTCTGAGGAAAAGCTTTCTTGTCTTAAAGAAAGTCAGAAATTCATAACCAGTGTTAATACGACTAATGAGGTGAGATGAAATTGATCCAATCATGGGAGAAACTCCAGTTCACAGCAACAACATGGAGCAGAAGTAAAAGCTCCAGTAAATAGTCATGTTTTCAGGCCTGATTTAAATGAACTGACAGTTTTTCCACAGGTGATGAGCAGAAAAACTGAATGATGCTTCACACAGTAAACCTATTCTTGATGACCTTTGACCTCAGGGCTCTGGATGCTTCATAGGGAACCAGCAGGTCTAGGATGTATTTGGGTCCAAGGCTGTTTAGTTCTTTATCGACCAGGAGGAAGATTTAGAATTCTATCCTTTGACCCACAGGAAGACAATGTAAGACACATTTATTTGTATAGCACTATTCAGACTAATAATAGATTGATACTTGCTTCTTTTTTTTTTGGATGGGTATTTGCTTTTTGCTTTGGCTAATTTTTCTTTATCCACAGGTGAGAAGCAGAAGAACGGAATGATGCTTCACTTTGTTTGGTTCTGATTTTGGGAACACACAGTAAACCTGTTCCTGATGTAATGATTCTTATACTTTGTGAAAATTTGAAAAATTAGTTCATTTTTATTTTCACACAGTCTATCACTTTCTGATGAAGAGTTTTAAATACACGTTTCTTTCCTTTAAAAAATAAAACACATGTAATTCCAGGAAAAAATGTTTCATATAAAAAATTTTAATCATTCAATAAAATTTTTTATGCCTAAAAAATAATAAAAACATTGAGGAAAGAAATCTCCACTAAATGTCTTTTTATGCACCAAAGGGTTAAACAGTATTTGCATATTTACATTATTTTCACATGTACATAGGGGTGTGGAGGTAGATTAGTGTGAACTATTATAACGTCTCATGGCTGTGGGGAGGAATGATTCCTAAAAAAATTTATTCATATTTTGCCAAAACCTTATTACAGTTTCATGCTTACAGTAGATGCTGAATCTTAACCCTAACCTTTAATTGAAACTACAAAGTATGCTCCTTTGAAATGTAATTAGAAAAATGTCAACATTTACATACTTGTCATCCATGACAAATAAATGACAAAAATAGACTCCTTACCTGATTCAGCAGCAGATATGGCCAGACAGAAAATGAAAAATTCAATCCAGTTAACCTCCATTGTCTAGCACTGGCTGAGTTCTTGCAGAGTTGTTGCAGCTTTATTGACAGTGCTGGTTGAAGTGACAATAACAGTGAACATCATTCATTTAAGGTGAACTGAAACTGAAACAACCGGTTCTTCTAGAATGAAGTCAAGTCAACAACCTAATAATGTTATCTGAGGATTATTTAACCCTATAGTACTGTGGATGAGTTCTGATGAAGAAGAAACACTGAAATAATGTTCAACAAAACTCAACACCAATTTTATGACTCAAACTTTGTAAAAATGGGCCAAGCAGTGACAGAGTGAGGAGGAAGCAGAGGCAGAAACACATTGGTGAACATTATTATTCTAATTATTGTCATATTTGGTGTTGTGTGATTCTGCAGATGATAGTACAGGCTGTTCATTGATAACACAAAGAAGACAACAACAAAGAACAACTTAAATGTAATGAATGAAACCACCAATGAGCCTGTTTTTATCATTCTGTACAATAAAAGCTTTAAGTTTCCTTCAAGTCAGGATAAGCATCATTTATTTTGTCATCAAATAGTCATGTGTTATTCTTATAAATGTGGGTGTAGTGTTTGGCATCCTTCTCAGATGGATGTCAGTTTAGGTGTGAACCAATCTTAATTAAATCTTTGTGAAAGGATGGTTCATGGTTATTTCATTAATATTGTTGTGTTCTCCATTGTTATTGAATACATTGTGTGTTGGTTCTAGTTTAAAAAACGTCCAGATTGCTTTGTTTGCAGCTGTTTTTTTACAGTAGAAAAATGACTTAAGGTCAAACAACATACACAGTAAATTTTGCAGTGTTAAATCAATACTTAGAGAGTTTATTTAACTTCTTCTAGAGTGTATTTGGTCCAATTGTCTCCAAATTAACACTGTAACATCTACAGTGTAGTTTACCAGTACTTCCTCATACATGTCTATGACATAATGATGAGTTGTTTCTGAATAGGCTAAAAATGATTGAAGGGAAACTCCTCTCTCCCTTCCCGCTCTATGTATGTGTTTACCTTTACTAGAGTACCACCCAGCTAGGTTTCGTGCTGTTGCTTGTTCTGAAAACATGCAGGGAAAAACACAGGCTTTATTTCCACAGAGAGCACATGAACCATTTTGATCTACCAAAAACACTTTCAAAGGCAGCATGGTCGGGGTGACCCATTAGATTCCAAAAGGAGCGTGGAAAAGTGGTTTTCAGTGGAATTACACCCTTTAAAGGGTTAAAAATAGGCTTGGATTGAATTCACAGTTGATCGTAACTGAAAAGTGACAACGTTAAAGTATTGGAATGTGACTGTGTAACTTTGTACCATTGGATTCTTGATAGAATGCAGGTTATATAAGCGGCATTACCTTTGGAAGGTTTTTTTAATTATACATATGTCTTTTATAAGTGTTGTGTACATGTTATGGATCCACAAAACATGTTTAAGAAAAGTTTAGGTCAAACGTTTTATTTATTTATTTTATTAGTTTATTTCAACAGGGACAATGCACATTAATCAACATTTCTGTAAATGCGCCAGTTTTAGCTTGAAAGCTAGTTTTCAACTGTAGTCCCTGGGCAAGGTGTAAATTGCCAATAATAAGAAAACAACAATAACAATCATATATCTAAAATCAAGAATACATCATACACCAGCTCACAAGTAAACCATACAGCAACCTGCAGCACAAACAAAATCAAGAAGACAGCATTTAAGCATTCAATAAATACAATAAATACATGGGCAGCAGGTAGGCAGCACAAAAACAGCAATGAACTATTTAAATTATCATTATCTAAAATTGTTTAAAATCATGAGCACAAACTTGATTCTCTAATAACCAGGATTTTAACATGTTTTTGAAGTTTTGAAATGTATCAACACTGCGTATGTGAGATGGAATGGTGTTCCAAAAGTGAACGGCTCTCACTGAAAAGGCCGACTGACTGAAAGCACTCTTTCTGAGAGGGACTAATAGGTTCTTAGAGGAGGCAGACCTAGTTTGCCTCCTACTTAAGTTCAGAAAATTAGAAAGTGGTGGTGGTGCCAAGCCATGTAGAATTTTAAAGACCAGATTTGCATCTTGAAATTTTACGAAGTTTTCCCAATTCAACAAGTTGTATTTTTCCAAAATACTGCAATGGTGAAAGCGAAATGGTTTAATGTCTAGACCTTTAAGGCCTGTTTATAGACAGAATGGATAGGTTTTAACATTGTCTTACTGCCCTGAGACCAGCTGGTGACACAGTATGACAGATGTGGCATTATCATAGCATTAAAAAACAGTTTAGCAGCTTCAATATTCAGACATTGTCTAATATATCTAAAATTTGCTATATTTAGTTCAGCTGTTTGAATAACTTTCTTAACATGCTTTTTAAATGAAAAATGTGAATCTAAGATGATTCCAAGGTATTTATACTCCTTAACCACATTGATTCTCACTCCGGCAATGAACACGTCAGGATCTAATAAGTCTGATGGTGTCTTTGTAAAAAACATGCACTCGGTCTTTTTAACATTTAAATGCAGGCATGAATTGTACAGCCATTTGGAAACTAGCGCCATGATTTTAGATAGTTTTTTAGCTACTACTTCTTTGTCCTTCCCATGCACGTAGATCACCGTATCATCAGCGTACATTTGTATGCCACAATCAGAGAGCACGGATGGTAGGTCATTGATGTAAAGACTAAATAGAAGTGGGCTCAGGATTGAACCCTGGGGTACACCTGCGTAATTAGCTAGATGACAAGACATTTCATGTCTAACCCTAACTGCTTGAGTTCTGTTACTAAGATACGATTTCATCCATAAAACAGCATCAGGGGAGAAATTAAACCATGACAGCTTTGAGATGAGAACATCATGTCTGATGGTGTCGAATGCCCTCTTCAAGTCCAGAAAAACTGCACCAACTACACCCCCCTTGTCCATCATGGATTTTACATTTTCAATAAAAAAACAAGTGGCAGTATCTGTGGAATGGTTAGCTCTGAAGCCAAACTGCATGGGGTGTAGTGTATAAGGTGACTTGTTTAGATGGGCCACAAGCTGGTCTGCTACACACCTTTCAGCAATCTTTGACACCACTGGGCGGATGCTGATAGGCCTGTAGTTTGTGACCTCAGTTGCATTTCCTGTCTTGAAGACTGGTGTCACGATAGCCGGCTTCCAGTCCCTTGGATACAAGGCCTGTCTAAAGGATGCATTTATCATTTTGGTGATTGGTCCAGACAGTGTCTCCTTGTGCGTCTTTAGTAAGATGGTGTCCATCCCATAAGCATCCATAGTTCTAGAGTTTTTAAGCATACTTATTATTGTATTCACCTTTCATTGTGCAACTTCTTTCAGAACAAATACTGGATCAGACAGATTTAATGGCACAACTTTTAAAGAGTCTGAGGATGGACTATGGGATAACTGTTTGATGGACTCTACAAAATATCCGTTTAAGGCAGATGCAATTTGTTGACCCATATCCTCTTATTTTTGGCAGATCTTTTGTTTATTCTCCCCTAAACCATAAATCAATTTTCTAACCCACACATCCTGGATGTCATATTTAATAAATAGAAATATTAGATATACATTTAATGTAAGACACATTTAAATTTTCCAACTTTATAATAATTTGAACAATTATTATATTATACAGTAGTGCAGTGGTTAGAATCTCACACCAGACCTTTCTGTGTGGAGTTTGAATGTTCTGTCCGTGTCCATGTGGGTTTTCTCCAGGTACTCCAGTTTCCTCCCACCATCCAAAAGACATGCACTGTTAGGTTAATTGGTTAATCTAAATTGTCCATAGTTGTGAGAGTGATTGTTTGTCTATATATGTTCAGACCTGCGATGAACTGAAGACTCATCCAGTGTGTACCCCGCCTTCACCCATTGTAGCTGGATTAGGCCCCCGTGGCCCGAGTGAGGATAAAGTGGGTTCAGATGACGAGTGAGTGGAAAAAAATATATATATATACTTCAGATCAGAGGCTGAAAGTAGAGTTTCAAAATGCAAAAAGAAGAAATAGGAATGAGACAAAAAAATATATAATTTGAGTAAACAATTGATTTAAAACAACAATTAAACTGAAATATGTTGTTCATCAGCTGATCAAAAGTTTTAGACCGCATCCCAAAAACCCTGAAAATCCCCTGAGATAGAAATGAAAGTTTGATTTCTTTCATTTTGAAAGAAATGAAAGCACTCACTAATGAGTAACCATTTTTGTTCATCATTTCAGAAAGTTGTTTCAGCATGTTTGATTACTATATTTATTATTAATGTATTTAATTACTTTTATTGTTGATGTGTTTCCTTGGAGGCTTTTGAGAGGGTTGCTCCAAATGGTGCAGATCTTCATGAAGTGCATCCACTGTCTGGAACACATGTCCATTTTATTTTCTTCCCTGACCATCCATCCTCAAATGTTCTCAACTGGATTCAAATCAAGGGTAAATGCAGGATGATCCAAAAGAGTGACTTTATTCTTCTGGTAGAAATCCTTATTCAGGTGGACATTGTAAACTGCAGCATTGTCCTGTTTTTTTAAACTCAGTCATGTGTGTGATTTGTAGCAAGATAACTAAAAAAAATTCAGGAAATGTTGATAGTGGCACAAGGAACAGGTGATGAAAGTTTGGTGGTGATCATTGGGGGTGAGGGGGCTGATCTGCCTGGGTGGGGTCTGCGCTTTCTGAGTACTTTGGTTATCTAATATGTTCTGTTTCAAATGAAAGTAAAACAAGTACTCAACAACAAACTGTACATGGAAATGGGTTTGGACTAGTTCATCAGGTTTGACATGTAGGTTGTTATTTGACTATCTCGTGTGACTCGTGAATCCTGCGTCAGTGGTAATAAAAAAGAGCCATTTTGTTTTGGCACTGACACGCCGAGCCAAACAAATAAGATGGTTTCAGCTTGGTTTCCAGTAAACTCATATTATAGACAGACAGACTTACAGGAAATGTCACCTCTGTGTGATGTCTCTGGTCCAGAGCCGGACTGGATCAGGATTTCAGGCTGGGAATATCCTGCAGCATCCAGGCCAATTCCAACACCACAGATGCGAAAATGAAAAAAAAAGAAGAAAAACACAATTTTTATTTTTTTTAGCTCATTTGGCCCAACGGCCTAGGAGGAGTTGGTTAAATTCCAATGGCAGCAAAAACCACGACTCCAAATTAAAAAAAATTCAATCCAAGTGGCGGACTTTCTGTTGGTTTAGGGGCATGGTCACCATTAGGTTTTTTGTTTAGTATCATATGACGAACATGTGTACCGATTTTCATAGCTCTAACTTCACAAGGGTGCCACTTCACTGGCCCAATACAAACTTTTTCACCTTTTCTAGGGGGCGCTGTAGAAACATTTCTCTACCGATTTTTACGAATCCTATAAATCACAGCATACTCAATAAGCTTTGCGCCCGCCGTGGTATGCGGCAAAGGCCTAAAAAACTTCACCCCTGTATTTTTACTTCCTGTACTGACACACAGGCACAACAAATAAGATGGTTTAAAAGTCAACGTGTCGACTCGTCAACATTTTAGTTAATGTAAGCGACGTGGGTGTTAGGTGCAGGAAATAAGCAGTCAGTCAAATATGGGCTCGTACTCAGTATTATTTTTACTCCAACAACAAATACAGAACGAAGCCTCTCAGCCTCAGAACTATCCTCCTTCTTCCCCTCCTCTTTTTCTCATAGGGGTTAAAGGTATGGTCTGAATCGCCTCTATCCCCATAAGGCTATCTGTACTTGTCAGCTTCTCTGTGAGTGTAATCTTGAGAATGGTGGGTCATATGAGGAGAGTAGTACTCTGGTGAAGAGCAACGAGAGTATACATTTCTGGTGGGGGAATGTCCATAGCCAGACCTCCATGTCTTTCGTTGTCCATCTGGACTCCTCCCATAAGGTGAGCGAGACCTGGGAGAACGGGCATGCACATACCTGTCATAGTGCTGCGTGCTACTTCGCTTATCCAGTTTCAGTTTGAGGGTCTCAAAATCATTACTTAAGTTTTTAACAGTGGCAGTAAGGGTCTGGACAGCTTTTCTGAGTTCAGTGTCATTTTCACGTACAGAGTTAACAGCCTGCATGGGGCCATTGTCTCTAGCAACATTAGCTGGGGATGCAGGCATTACTAACTTGGCTGCATGACGTGCTCGCTCTGCTTGGGCAGCGACTTCAAATGCCTCTGTGAAATTTTTCACCCCTCTTTCATGACACTTCACCTGTAGTTCTTGATCCAAGCCAGCAATGATGCGAGACATTTTCATATATTCTGTAGCTTTGTGTTCAAAGTCAGGGAAGGCGTCTTTAACAAGCCGACATACATCTGCAGCATAAACTTAATTTGGTAGTCTATGACGGGCATTTGGGAAGGTTTGAAACGATGCAATGACATCCTTTTGACCAAAAGCGGCCTGCAGATGTTTTTTTTGTTTCCTCATATGAGCCCTGAGTGTCGGGGGATAAATTATCCCACACAATGAACAGTTCAGGTGGTAGTCTAGTGGGTAACTCGGCTGCTAACGCTGCAGGTAAATCCACTTGTAGCGTGCCTCTTGAATCACCTCATAGCGGTGAGCCCACAGCTCAAAAGACTGACGGCCATTGTTGAGAAAAGGTGGCGGCAAAAGAATACTTTCAGGGCGAAGCGAGGCTATGGTAAAGATGGTGCTGAAGCTCCCTGTGAGCTTGTGCTAGCAGACTGCTGCTCTCCGGCAAGGAGTTCCTCGTCAGACATGATGGCGTTTCTTCCTCTCTGTTGTTTTTTTTCAGCTTCTTAGCGTGGATAGGCGAAGCTAACAAAACAACAAAAGACGGATGAAACAGCGAAATAGCTCACTGTTCTTAATGCCAATGTAAACTATGGGTAAGCGCGGCTAACGTTAGCTTCTGGCGCCAGAGACTTACAAATTTGAGCAGAATCCCAGAAGACGACCTCCTATAGCAGAAACATCCCACCACTGCCACCAGTGTAAGCGACGTGGCTGTTAGGTGCAGGAAATAATCAGTCAGACAAATATGGGCTCATAATCATAACTACTATTTTTACTCCGACAATAAATACAGAACGAAGCCTCTCACCCTCAGAACTATCCTCTTTCTTTCCCTCCTCTTTTTCCGCTCTCTCTCTCCTCAAATCTAAACAGCACCCCCTAGGTGAAACATTCTAGGAGAGCACCACACCACCAATGTAAACCCACATAGCAATAAAATAAAACAAAACAGACTTGTATCAGCAAAACTGATCATAACATTTGGTTCGGAGCATTCACCATTTTCACTCTTACATTAATGCCCTATTTAATAGTGTTACCAGAGTATAGTTTCTCAGTGTTACTTTCACTGCAATAAAATGTTCATGTGAACTTGGTTAGACCTACTGCTGTGGTCCTATAGTGGTTTTCAGCTCTCACTGTGCAGACGCACTTTTATTCAGGTGTTTTACTGAGGAAAAAATTCAGGCGAGATACACATTTATATTATTTCACTGTGTTCCAACCTAAAATACTCTGTGCCAGTAACAGTGAGAGTGATTCTGACTGTACTGGAAAAAACATTTAGGGTGTCAGCAGGGGCGGACCGTTTGGTTCACTGTAGGGGGGGTGATGACCTGTAGTGGGCCCTTTATATAGTCCTTGTAAAGGTAATGTTGGTGTTCATTCCAACACCATGGTTTTAATTAGTCCTGCTCATGTTTATCTTCCTCGAGGCATAGACATTTTGTTTTTTCATGTCTTTTATGTCTTGTGTGTTTATGTTTTCAGATTGTTTCTGTATTAAAGTAGACTATAGACTCCTTCAAAGTCAATGTCATTCAAACATAAGAGGAAGTTGAGTGCGCAGACCGGACTAAAAAAACTGCATGGAAACACTGTATAGAATTCCATCTGGATCTCACCCATTCAAAAAAAAAAAAAAAATTGACAACATCTATGGTTACAAAGATCTAGCGTGTGGACTGGGATGAGAGCACGATCAGGAATGTCCGTTTGTCTGTCCTTCCTATTCTAACCACAATCTGGACCTTGAATAAAACTGCTGCAGCATGACCCAAACCTACAATGAAGTACAGACTGAAAATAAAATCAAAAATATGGGGGATATGCAAATAGGTGATGAAGTGATTAACCTGGAAAATTAAACCAGAGGAAGTGATAAACCTGCTAACAGATTAGCCTGTTAGCTTTGTCTAGTTAAGACAATAATGACTCCAGCCTCTTCTGTTATTAACACCACCTCTAGGTTAACTTACCCAGGCTTACCACTAAACCAGACTCACTCCCCCCCAACACCCCTGCCATACATGTGTACTTATCTGTCTAAATAGAGCCATCCAGTTCATGGTAAAGCACCCAGGCTTCGTACATAGGAACCTGCTGGACCTGACGCTGACTTGGTCAAATGTTTAACTTCAATCACAGAAGTTTACGTCTATGTCTGAATGCAAAGAAGACCAAGGAAATGGTCATTGATTTCTGTAGGTCTAAGCCGCCACTCCAGCGGGTAAGCATCAGGGATGAGGACATCGAGGTGGTGAAGTCCTATAGGTACTTGGGGGTGTACCTGGACTGTACGCTCGACTGGTCGGTGAACACTGATGCCGTCTAGAAGAAGGGCCAGAGTAAGCTCTTCTTCTTGAGGAGGCTTGTCCTTCAACGTCTGTGAGGCGATGCTGAACATGTTTAACAGTCAGTGGAGGCAGGAATCATTTTCTTTACCGCTGTCTGCTGGGGAGGCAGTGTGACAGAGAGGGACAGTAGGAGGCTAAACAAGCTGATCCGGAAGTCAGGCTCTGTGTTGGGGGAGGTGCTTGGACTCACTGGGGGTTGTGGTGGAGAGGGGGTTGCAGAGCAAGACCACGGACATCATGGGAAATACCACCCATCCCCTGCACCACACCCTGATGGGTGTGGTGCAGCAGCCACAGTGGGCGGTTCATGGCACTGCACTCGAGGACTGAGCGTCACAGGCGTCATGTGTCCCTACAGCCATCAGCCCTGTCCACAGTCATGGACAGGGGTCGCTAACTAGACTCTGACGCCAGCTCTAGTATAGGCCCTGTGTAGGCCTCTTAGTATAGGCCTACACAGTACTTTTAAATTATACTTTTACTTTCAGTACTTAAGTAGTATTTTTTTCATTACTTCTACTTCTACTATCTATCTATCTATCTATCTATCTATCTATCTATCTATCTATCTATCTATCTATCTATCTATCTATCTATCTATCTATCTATCTATATATCTATCTATCTATCTATCTATCTATCTATCTATCTATCTATCTATCTATCTATCTATCTACTGTATCTATTTATTCTTTAGATATTATACTCTGTATTTTGCTTTTTTCCCCAATAAAAATCATGTAGTTGCCTATATTTAATACATATAGGTGTTGTTCAAAGCAGATTGAAAGCAAAGGTTGTTAAATGTGAAACAAAAAACTGAAGAACAAGTGACTAAATATGTCACACAAAAACATTGCGGGGTGGATACTTTCAATTCAATGCCCGTGATTCAGAGGCTTGTGTAAAAATGAAAACAGTGGAGGTCATGAACATGCACAGGTGACATTTGAGTGACGGCTGCCTTACCAGGACATGAGCAAATGGCGGCTCACTTGACCGCAGTCTCTTTGTGGCAGGTTTGTGGTTAAAACACTCTCTATCTAACCACTCGTTCAGCTGTTTTCTTGAGCTTCTACATCTAACAATAGCACACGTAGTTCCCAAACCACTTTTCCGCTTGTCGTTGTCTGTAATTTTTCTCACTGAATCACTCGGTGTTAACATGTAAAGTGAACTGGAGGCTGCCAAAAAGGAAGTGAACAGCATAATCAGGAAGTAAAGCGGAAACGGGTCGTAAACTTGTCTATATGATGAAGACAATCTGATGTCACATGATGAACCTGCACTGCACAAATACTGTCCAGCTGATTAGGAACAGCTGGGGGAGACAGGTGAAATGGTTTAGACTGACATGGTGTGGAACGGTGAGGGAGAGGACGGCAGCAGAGAGGCCCCGGTGAAAACAATGCTGCTGTCGAGGTAGTGCAGTAAAAATATTGGAAATGTAATTATAATTTGTAGTAATGGAGAATGTGAAGCTTTCTGAACCACTGCGTCAGTCTGATGCTATTGTGTTGAAATGGCTGAGTGTTTAAAAGTGTTTGATACAATTAAATGTAGTGACATCTGGTGAGGGCAGCACAGTGGTGCAGTAGAGTAATGCAGAGATGACATTCATATTTGTGTGTGTGTGTGTGTGTGTGTGTGTGTGTGTGTGTGTGTGTGTCTGTGTGTGTGTGTGTGTGTGTGTGTGCTATTGTTCTGCAACTGTATAACCTCATATGGAATATGAGCTTTTGTAGTTTTACTTTTGTTTCTATTGATACTTGACTTGGAATGTCAGACCATCATATCTGGTGTTCATCCAGGTTTCAGAGGTGGTTATGGGTGTACAACTGCAATCCTCAAGCCCCTTAATGACACCACTTCTGCGCCAGATTCCAAGTTGCATTATGCTGCAAGTTTTGTTACTGTCAGTCACTCTTACCATGTTGATGTGAGTTTAGTGAAAAATATAGATTTATTTTTATAATTCTGCATTTGGTTAATACTCAGATCAGTGTAGATTTTTGTTTTAAACACCACCATATTGAAAGCACAGTTCTATGAGGTCTTCTAGGGCATAGACATATATACATAGATGCCTCATTGACTGCAGTCGACCCCTCTGGAGCAGCTCTGCAGGGCGGCCATCTTGGATTGGGGCCATTCGCTCTTACAGTTTATTACTTCAATAGTGGAATGATTCTTATACAATTAAAGTTGTCATAAGTCGCTAAATTCTCAAGGAATATTGATGGGGTTTGTTTGTAACAAATGCCAGACATGACAGACAGACAGACATAGAAAAAACACAAATAAACAAAATATTCAAATGTGTTTTATTGACTTCGCATTTACAGCTTTATATTTGTTTTCCTTGATGGTACTTGCTAAAATAACAAACATAAATATCATTTTAAGGAAGTTATTCACATCAGAAAGTGTACTGTATTAAAACCACAGACAGAAAAGAAAAGTTTAAAAAGTGTGGCATTAAGTAGCTTTCAATAACTTATGGAGACATGAATCATAGAAATGTGTGAATTATTTATGCAGGTCACACATACACCTTTTGTAAATGACATGAGAAGTTAAAGGTAAACAGCTGTAATACACAGGATGATGGAGAGCTGGTTAGATCATTGGTAGACACAAAACTGATGAGGTTCTATCTGTCTTGATGGCATTTATTTAACTCTTGCTATGACAACCTGCTAACATTATATTATTACATACATACATCTTACCTGTGAACAGTATAAGAATAAGAAAGAGGAAAAGGAAAAAGCTGCAGCTGCTGGACAGAGCACAGTGTGTTTGTTTAATTGACTATGATGTCATACTATTTGTGCTTTTTCTTATTTATTTTTTTTGCTAGGTTATAAACCTATAAAACCTGAGGTGATGCAAAAATAAAAGTAATTTTCTTTTGGCCTCTCCAGTCTCCAGCACTTTTCAAGTTCAAACAGGAAATGAGTAAACAAAGAAGTTTTAGCAGGTTTAATAGTATCATCATGTCTAGTGAAGCTCTCACAGAAAGAGGGCAGTGTTTCTCTCAAAGTCTCTCCCTGTCACTAAAAACATCCCACAGGCATCAGTCCTTGGTCCCACCTTCTTCACCATCTACACTGATAATATAACAGACTCTATAGGGCACTGGTTCCAAATATTTTATGGGTCATAATCTCATTAACATCACACATTTCTAGTGTCCTCAAACATTTTTGATCATGTAGTAGTATGCTATAGTATGTTGAAAAGAAATGTAAACTTCAGATGACATTTAGTTGCTATAGTGTATATTATTATGAACAGAGGCAGAAAAGCCTGGTGTAGATATACGGCACAAAGTGACCACTTTATTTTCCTTCAAGATATGTACAGTCAATACTGACAATTAACACTGAACAAACAATAACTGAAACTATGAATAACACTGGTCTACTACTAAATGTTTCTGAAAAAAAAAAACTGAAATGTTACTGATGAAGAAAAAAGTTTTGATAAAGTTTCCCACATAAGTCTTAGATCAAAATGTGAACTTCTTAGAATTAACAAGAGAATAGGTTTCATTCCAAAGGAATATTGGTCATTCATTGAACCAGGTGTGGTGGAAGAGAGACATATCTGAAACAGGCAGGATACTGGTCCTCAAAGATTGGATTAGGACACTCCTGCTTTACAGGTTCTTTCAAGTGGAATATTTACAAATCCATTATATTATAACCCTTATAATATGTTCTTCGTCTCACTGGGGCTGTGGGTAAGGCAGGTTACAATCTGAGTTCCGATGTTGGTGATGTTTTGTTACCTTCTGTGCTAATGAATTATCCAAAACAGCAGGACAGTTCAGCAGGTTTTGATAGCGGCTCCCTCGACAAGAACACACACACGAGGCTCGTGGCTAACAGCCACACACGCCTCCCTTAATCTGTCACATTTAAATGAGTAGAAGTAGGAACCAACATTTGGAATACAACAAGCAAAGAAAGATGAAACGTAAATGACTGATATATAGTAAATAAAATATAATAATTAATATATAGTAAATAAAATACAATAATTAATATATAGTAAATAAAGTATAATTTCAATAATAATGCAAATGAATGATACAAATATAATATTACAATATGCATACATGTACATAAACCACCATATATATGTAGTATAACACACCATCATATATATTTAAAACATGAACTAATCAGCACTTTTATCATTTGTTTTCTCATTAATTTTTTTTAAGTATGTAGGATTTAGCACATTTAATGTCTTAAGCAACCTAAACCTAAACCTAAACCTAAACCTAAACCTAAACCTAAACATTCATAATAATTAAATGTATTAAACCTGTCATTCCATGGTTATTACCTCTGCCAAGGAGTTGTGTTTTTGCTGGTGTTTACCTGTTTGTCTGTGTTCAAGATAACTCAAACACTTATGGATGAACTTATGGGTTTTAATGAAATGTTCAGGATATGTTGGAAATGTGAACAGTAAGAACTGATTTAATTTTGGGGGTGATTGGGGTGGGGTGGGGGGGTCTGCTCTCTCAGAGTGCTTTTCTAGTTTCATTAATATTACTGTGTTCTCCATTGTTATTGAATACATTGTGTGTTGGTTCTATTTTTTTTTAAACCTGTTTTTGCACAGTAGAAAAATGACTTAAGTTCAAACAACAGTTTATCGGTACTTCTTCATATGCGGTCACGAGGCAACACTGATCTGATCTTTTATCCTCATACTCTCGCTTCAGTCATCAAGGGCTTCTTTGTTTCTGGAGTATTTGAACCACAGAGTATGAATGCATGAATACTGTTCTTCAACTATGGAAATGAAGACTCTTCAATGAACTTCATTTACTTTGAATCTGTTTTTTACAACAAAGAAAAAAACAAGACATTTGAGTCAGTACTTCAGTTTCTACAGAAGCCTTTCTAAACCATAGGGGTGTCCAAATCCAGTCCTGGGGGGACAGTATCCTGCATGTTTTAGATATTTCTCTCTTCCATCACACCTGAAATCCATTACATCATTATCAGACTTCCCCTGAGCTTCATGATGAACTGATCCTTCATTGAACCAGGTCTGGTGGAAGACGGACATATTTAAAACAGGCAGGATACTGACCCTACAGGACTGGATTTGGACACCCCTGCTTTAGTACTTATACTTCTGTCTGAGTAATGAACAGAAATACTTTTGACACCTCTAGTGGCGTCAAATACCAGCTGTTCTGTTTCATAGTAATATAATAAAACTGGTAAACAGGGACAATCAGGGACAGTGTGTAAAGTTTAACATACAGCTCAGTAATAAGACCTTAAAAAACTGAGAAAAGAAAAGAATAAAGTCTTACCACGTGTTCTGAGGTGCATTTTTCCATAACATATGACACATGCTAAAATTATGGATACAAGTCCTGGTAACAGGAAAAACACTTTCCAGTCAACATTAAACATTTTTCCCAGATCAGTTCGTTCAAGTGTTTTTCCATCAAGTGTTTTTCCATCTGTAATTAAAAAAAATAGTCAATTTAAGAATTAAAATTTTTACAATTTTCTCCTAAAAAATTAAATGTGGATGATGTTGTTTTATTCTGTTGAATAACTTCTTACTCCAGTAGACAGTCGTGTTGGTACTTCCTGTTTGTATTGTACATCTATATTTGTTGGGTTTTTGTGTATCGATCAGAGCTGTTACTCTGAAGATGACACATCCGTCTCCAGATGGTACTGGACCAGTTATATTGGTCTCAATGGTCTGAGGAGCTGTGTCACTGACCAGATGCACTGAACTTGATCTGTCAGTGGTGGTCACATGACACATCAGCAGAGCCTGGTTAGGGTTTAGAGTGGGTTTACCAAAGACCTGCAGGTCTGGATAGTGACAAAATATAATTAGAAAACTGTTCACATTCATGTCCATCTGATAAAAACAGACAGATGAAATATTGTTTCATTAAAAGAAATAAATCAGATAAATAACTGTTGTTTGGGATAAATGTCCATTAGATAATTCAAAGCATTACAGCAGCAAACCCACATGACTCACACACCTTGTATATTAATTAATATATGTTTCTAAAAGGTTAGATTAGTTTCACAAGTGTTTTCAAAAGTTTTAATTCCCATTTGAATGATATTAAAGTTCAAGGTAATAATTAGTTACATTTACTTAATCAAATACAAATCTTATACAAATCTGTTTCATAAGTTATTTTTTATTTATTTCTAAAGCAACAAAGGCTATTCAGTGATGAGATTCTCATTAAACTTGATTTAAATATCAACTATCAGTGAAAAATAGGTGAATTAATCAAGTTTAATTAAAACTAGTGACATTAAATCAGATTATGAAGTTATTTAATCATTTGCCTGTGTAATATTATTACATATTATTACACCGATTAATATATAGTCATGGAAAGAAATTATTAGAGCACTCCTTATTTTCTTCCATTTCTTGTTTTTTTCAATGCCTGGTGCAACTAAAGGACATTTGTTTGGACAAATGTAATATATATATATATATATATATATATATATATATATATATATATATAATATATAGCTGACATCTATCTATTCTCCATGTTTTTTTCTTGATTATAACTCAAATCACTTCCATTCTTCCATCATTAGCTATGTCATTGTACTGACAAAAACAGTGCTTTTAAAAATTAAATTTCACTTTTCAGTCTGTTTTAGTCACATGATTTTTTTTATAGATTTATTTTGAATATGAATGTAAAAAAAAATAAAGAACTAAACAAAATAAAGAAATAAAAATACAGCCGAAACAAATTTTACAAAAAACAAATACAAAAATACTACACATAAAACATATTCGAAAAGGAGTGAGAAGAAGCATAGCTTATGAACTCCCACCCCTTTTCCCTAGAAGTTAATTACAATAACAATCTTCCAAGTCCATACATATGTAAACATACATTCATACATATATACATACACATATATACATACATGTACAAATATATCTTAGAATAATATCTTATAATAATAATATATAATATCTTATAATAATAATAATAATATCTTATAATAATATATATATATATATATATATATATATATATATATATATATATATATATATATATATATATATATATATATATATATATATATATATATACTTGTTATTTAAGTATTACATTTTTATACAATTATAATAAATGGTTCTTTTTAATGAAACCATATAATATCTTTCAACTGCATTATATATTATGACATATTATAATAATCCATATATATTAGTTGACATATCCTAACATTTACAATAACTGACAACACCATTTTAGCGATTAAACACATGATCTTTGTCCTCCTCCATGTATCGTGACAGCACCATATTTTTGAATGTTGATTTGAAGAGATGAATATTTGGACATTGTTTGAGTTTCGGTCCCAGCTGGTTCCAAAGTTTAACCCCACACACAGACAGACACAAGGTCTTTCTAGTGATTCTTGCTGCTTGAATCTTAAAGTTATCACACCCCCTCAAATGATATCCCCCGTCTCTTACTGCAAAAATCTTTTGGAGATTCACTGGAAGTATGTTTTTCGTGGCTTTGAATGAAAATTGCACTGTATGAAAATCAACTAAGTCAACTAATTTTAAAAGTTTTGACTGCAGAAATAGAGGGTTGGTATGGTCATAATATCCGGCTCTTAACATATATATATATATATATATATATATATATATATAATAAAATAAATACATGAATAAAATAAGTGAATGAATAGAAAAATAAAATAACATAAAAAAATAAGAACAAAATGCAGGCAAATTACAAAAAGGGAAGAAAAAAGAAAACAGACAAACAAACAAACAAAAAAAAACCTATTGTTACCTACTTTCCTATCTGCTCATTTGTTGTTGTCTTTTATGTTTGTTTTTTTGTGTTATGTTGTTGTTTTTTGTATGTATGTATATGTTTTGTACTTTAGTTATTTATTATTGGTATTGTTATTATTGTTATTATTTTTATTATTAGCATCATTTTTGTACTATGCACTATATTGCTATAAGATGAATTCAGGTTATTGGGGAAGTGAAGAAGGGGTAGGATTAAATAAACTTATGCTTCATCCTACTCCTTTTTGGACATGTCATTGTGTATTATTATTATTATTATTAGAAGTGAACTGTTTGAATAAGTTTTAAACTGGAATTTGAACGTAGTGACCGTCTGAATTTCTTATGTTAGTTTGATGGTCTAACAATTTTTTACGCCACTCTAGATCACCAACAGATTTTTTTTATGTATTAATTTAATTTTATTTAATTTAATATTTGTTCAAACCACAAACGACCCATTTTATTCAGGAAATATTTATAAATGCAAACACAGTTTTCATCCATCAGTTCATTTCAAAAGGACTTTCTACTAAATCTCACTTCACTCCATCTGTCAAACCATTAAAGGTTCATGTGTTTATTATTTTTATATGTACACATTATACACATTTTTATAAACTCCTTAAACTCTCACCTGTGGTTTTTTTGACTGATCTCAAAGTAATTTTTTTGATCATTTCTGGGCACTGATATCTGATGAAGTGTCTAAAGGCAAGATTCCTGTGTCTGTTCATGTTCCAGAGACGTTGAACTGTTACTGAATATGATGACTTAGACGTCCATCTCTGAGACTCGGGGTCAAAGGTCAGGAAGTCCATCCCATTTACTGCCCAGGCTTCAAAGGCAGAAACCTTGCCATCATTTGACTGGATGCAGCCACGCCGTCGCTGCACAACATCTGGAAGAAAAAAAGGTTTTCATTTTTGTATTTAACCCTCTAGTATCTGGGTGCCTTGTCTATGTGCACTTTGTGTTGAGAGATTTCATATTATTCTTCAGAATTTAAAGATCAGAAGCCAAAACTTGTTCATTTTTGCATGAACTTTAAAATGTGGGCCACTAATTAAAATTGGCTCATTATAAAAAAAAAATTATATATATATATATGTGTATATATATATATATATATATATATATATATATATATATATATATATATATATATATATATATATATATATATATATATATATATATATATATATATATGTATGTATATATATATATATATATATATATATATATATATATATATATATATATATATATATATATATATATATATATATATATATATATATACATATATATATACACATATACACTCAACAAAAATATAAACGCAACACTTTTGTTTTTGCTCCCATTTTTCATGAGATGGACTTAAAGATCTAAAATTCATTCCAGATACACAATATTACCATTTCTCTCAAACATTGTTCACAAACCTGTCTAAATGTGTGATAGTGAGCACTTGTGCTTTGCTGAGATAATCCATCCCACCTGACAGGTGTGCTACATCAAGATGCTGATCTGACATCATGATTAGTGCACAGAAGTGTGTTTTTTCACACACTTGCTGCTTAGTAAAAGCCTCTGTGGGAGGGAAACTCGAGGGTTAACAAGTTAAATATTTCCAGTATGTATCTCATATGACAAAATCAAATATTAAACCCACCGACTGTGCTGTTGATAGATAGAATGGTCTCATACAGAAATGCAAGGATATCCGTTCGTGCTTCGTCACATGTTTTAGGTAAATCTCGTGTTCCCAGTGTAGATTTAAATTGTTCTCGTCTGGTTCTGCTGTCACAGTATGATATTTCCACTCCATCATATAAAAGAAGTTGTTGAAAAACTGGCCTCCCTGTAGACTTCATGAGTCCTGATGACAAAAATTCTAAAGTATGGGAACCTAAAGAGACATTAAAATAGTCATGTCATTACTTGTGCAAACCAGTTTTTACCCTTTGGCCAATTTGGAGCAGAAGGGGCATCATAATTATTTTATTGTCTGTCCATCCATCTGTTCTTCTGTCCATTTAACATCGTAATCTGGTTTCACTCAATTTAGTTTCGCTCTCATCTCATGAATGTGAAGACAAACTTCAATCTATCTATTTCTGTTTCTATTTCTGTCTCTGATCATGTGATATTGATGATGTGACTTCACCCCACCTTTTGTTTGATCTATGTTTCGACACTAAAGTATGGTCATGAGCTTTGGGTCATGACCAAAAGTTAGAATATAATAGAATAGAATATCACTTTATTGTCATTGTGAATACAATGACATTTCATTTAGCAGCATCTCATCAGCACCATACAGTCTCATAAAAATAAATTAAAATACAGTAAAAGAAAAGACAATATAAAAAAAACAACATCAGCAGAGGTAAAAAAAAAACAACCAAACAAAAAAACATGTAAATACACCATGGATAAAAAATACAAATAAATGTGTGCATTAAGATTTTACCCACTGTGGGTAAAAACCATGCAGCAGTCTATTTTTCCGTAGCCCCAGTCCCCTGTATCTCCTTCTGGGGGGGGTTTAACCGATTGTGTCCAGGGTGTGTAGGGTCTGTGGAGATGGAGCTGTCTTTCCTGTGAAGCCCACCAGTGTAGATGTCAGACAGAGGGGGTAATATGGTTCCTATTCCCCTCTCTGCTGTTTTTACCACCCTCTGCAGAGGTTTCCCAAACCACACTGTGGAGCAGTAGGACAGGAGGGGTTCCACTGTGACCCAGGTTTTGGAAAAGCTGTGACTGCTTCAGTTTCCTGAGGAAGTACAGCCTCTGATAGGTTTTCCCCACTTGATGGTAGATGTGTGCCGACCAGGTGAGGTCAGCTGTGATGTGTCCTCCCAGGTATCTGGAACAGTCCAAGTCGTACTTCTTCCTGCTTCCTTTTGAACATGACTCATGGATAGAAATCTAATGTGATTTTTTTCCCCTTTCTTTTTTTCTTTCCTTATTTTTATTGTATATTATGTTTTTTATCACTTGTTTAAAGCATTTTTGAAATAAAGATAAAAAAAAGAATGAGGTTGTGGGTACAACCAACCAAAATGAGTTTCCTTCGCAGGGTGGCTGTGCTCAGGGGTAGAGATAGGGTGAAGAGCTTGGACATTTGGGAGAGACTGGGAGTAGACTCACTGGTCTTCCATGTCCAGAGGAGCCAGTTGAGGCTCAGACATTTAAGAAGGATGCCTCTTGGACGCCTCCCTGGGAGGTGTTCCAGGCATGTCCCTCTGACCTCGGGCTGCATCAGGATTCTCCTAGAGAAGTTGGTGGAAGTGGCTGAAGAGAGGAAGTCTGGGCTTCACTGCTGAGGCTGCTGCCTCTGTGACCCAGACCTAGATTAGTAGATGAAGATGAGGATGAGGATGGTTGTACACACAGAAGGTCACAGAGGTTAACCTTCAGTCTGAGGAAAAATTTTCTTGTCTTTAAGAAAGTCAGAAATTCATAACCAGTGTTAATAAGACTAATGAGGTGAGGTGAAATTGATCCAATCATGGGAGAAACTCCAGTTCACAGCAGCAACATGCAGCAGAAGTAAAAGCTCCAGTCAATAGTCATGTTTTCAGGCCTGATTTAAATGAACTGACAGTTTTTCCACAGGTGATGAGCAGAAAAACTGAATGATGCTTCACACAGTAAACCTATTCTTGATGACCTTTGACCTCAGGGCTCTGGATGCTTCATAGGGAACCAGCAGGTCTAAGATGTATTTAGGTCCAAGGCTGTTTAGTTCTTTATCGACCAGGAGGAAGATTTAGAATTCTATCCATTGACCCACAGGAAGACAATGTAAGGCACATTTATTTATATAGCACTATTCAGACTAATAATAGATTGATACTTGCTCCTTTTTTTTTAGGATGTGTATTTGCTTTTTGCTTTGGCTAATTTTTTTTTGATCCACAGGTGAGAAGCAGAAGGACTGAATGATGCTTCACTTTGTTTGGTTCTGATTTTGGGAACACACAGTAAACCTGTTCCTGATGTAATGAGATGTATGACAGTTTGTTAAAATGTGAAAAATTAGTTGAATGAATTTTCACACAGTCTATCACTTTCTGATGAAGAGTTTCAAATACATGTTTCTTTCCTTTAAAAAATAAAACACATGTAATTCAGGAAAAATTGTTTCATATCAAACATTTCAATCATTCAATTAAATTTTTCATGCCTAAAAAATTATAAAAACACTGAGGAAAGTAATCTCCACTAAAGGTCTTATAATTTATGCACAAAAGGGTTATGCATGCATATTTTGCCAAAACCTTATTACAGTTTCATGCTTACAGTAGATGCTGAATCTTAACCCTAACCTTTAATTGAAACTACAAAGTATGCTCCTTTGAAATGTAATTAGAAAAATCTCAACATTTACATACTTGTCATCCATGACAAATAAATGACAAAAATAGACTCCTTACCTGGTTCAGCAGCAGATATGGCCAGAAAGAAAATGAAAAATTCAATCCAGTTAACCTCCATTGTCTACCACTGGCTGAGTTCTTGCAGAGTTGTTGCAGCTTTCATGACAGTGCTGGTTGAAGTGACAACAATAACAGTGAACATCATTCATTTAAGGTGAACTGAAACTGAAACAACCGGTTCTTCTAGAATGAAGTCAAGTCAACAACCTAATAATGTTGTCTGAGGATTATTTAACCATATAGTACTGTGGATGAGTTCTGATGAAGAAGAAACACTGAAATAATGTTCAACAAAACTCAACACCAATTTTATGACTCAAACTTTGTAAAAATGGGCCAAGCAGTGACAGAGTGAGGAGGAAGCAGAGACAGAAACACATTGGTGAACATTATTATTGTAATTATTCTCATATTTGGTGTTGTGTGATTCTGCAGACGATAGTACAGGCTGTTCATTGATAACACAAAGAAGACAACAACAAAGAATAACTTAAATGTAATGACCCTAACCACCAATGACCCTGTTTTTATCATTCTGTACAATAAAAGATTTAAGTTTCCTTCAAGTCAGGATAAGCATCATTTATCTTGTCATCAAATAGCTTCAAGTTATTTGTTAAGGTATTTTTCTTATAAATGTGGGTGTAGTGTTTGGCATCCTTTCCAGAGGGATGTCAGTTTAGGTGTGAACCAATCTTAATTAAATCTTTGTTAAAGGATGGACACCTTTAAAGGGTTAATAATAGGCTTGGATTGAATTCACAGTTGATCATAACTGAAAAGGTATTGGAATGTGACTGTGTATATTTGTACCATTGGATCCTTGATAGAATGCAGGTTAAATAAGTGGCATTACCTTTGGAAGGTTTTTTTTTTATTATAAATATGTCTTTTATGAGTGTTGTGTACATGTTATGGATCCACAAAACATGTTTAAGAAAAGTTTAGGTCAAACGTTTTATGACCCATATCCTCTTATTTTTGGCAGATCTTTTGTTTATCCTCCCCTAAACCATAAATCAATTTTCTAACCCACACATCCTGGATGTCATATTTAATACATAGAAACATTTGATACAAATTTAATGCAAGACACATTTAAATTTTCCAACTTTCCAACCTGCTAACAGATTAGCCTGTTAGCTTTGTCTAGTTAATACAATAATGACTCCAGCCTCTTCTGTTATTAACACCATCTCTAGGTTAACTTACCCAGGCTTACCACTAAACCAGGCTCACCCCTCCCTCCCAACACCCCTGCCATACATGTGTACTTATCTGTCTAAATAGAACCATCCAGTTTATGGTAAAGCACCCAGGCTTCGTACATAGGAACCTGCTGGACCTGACGCTGACTCGGTCAAATGTTTAACTTCAATCACAGAAGTTTACGTCTATGTCTGAATGCAAAGAAGACCAAGGAAATGGTCATTGATTTCTGTAGGTCTAAGCCGCCACTCCAGTGGGTAAGCATCAGGGATGAGGACATCGAGGTGGTGAAGTCCTATAGGTACTTGGAGGTGCACCTGGACTGTACGCTCGACTGGTCTGTGAACACTGATGCTGTCTACAAGAAGGGCCAGAGTAAGCTCTTCTTCTTGAGGAGGCTTGTCCTTCAACGTCTGTGAGGCGATGCTGAACATGTTTAACAGTCAGTGGAGGCAGGAACCATTTTCTTTACCGCTGTCTGCTGGGGAGGCAGTGACAGAGAGGGACAGTAGGAGGCTAAACAAGCTGATCCGGAAAGCAGGCTCTGTTTTGGGGGAGGTGCTTGGACCCACTGGGGGTTGTGGTGGAGAGGGGGATGCAGACTAAGACCACGGACATCATGGGAAATACCACCCATCCCCTGCACCACACCCTGATGGCGCAGCGCAGCAGCCACAGTGGGCGGTTCATGGCACTGCACTCGAAGACTGAGCGTCACAGGAGGTCATGTGTCCCTACCAGAGATGTATAGTAACGAAGTACAACTACTTAAGTGCTGTACTTAAGTAGTGAAATGCAGTATCTGTACTTTTTTGAGTATAATTTTTTCACCTACTTCCACTTCTACTGCACTACATTTAAAAAAAAAAATTAATACTTTTACTCCGATACATTTTTTATGTGCCGAATCGTTACTTGTTACTCTTATTAAAATAGTTCGGAAGCATACCAAACCCATATCATATCAATGCCACAGCGATACATGGCTCTGTCACCCGGTTTGATGATGGTGTCTCATCATTGGACGAGTCAGCGATCAAACACTACATAATAAAACTGCACGCTCTAATCGGCCTTTTGGTTCAGAGACAAACCCGAGTAAGTTAACCTGGAGGCAGTGGTCAACCTGCCGATGGAAGAGCCCTTTGGCATTGTGAGAAGGATGCTTCTGGGTTCTATTGTAAGGTTGACCATTAGGCTTGACTTGCCCAGGTTTGTCACTTGGTCATATTCTTGGAATATTCTGGCCTTTGAAAGTTGTAGTTTTTTCATGAACACTTGTAAGTGAACTGGTATGTCCTTGTACTACTGCTGCCTCAGATGAAGTTGTGCCTTTCATATTAAATATATAAATGTGTTAAAACTTGTGACCGCTTTCATTTAGTATAGGCCTACACAGTACTTTAAAATTTTACTTTTACTTTCAGTACTTGAGTAGAACTTTTTTACATACTTCTACTTGCAATACTTAAGTACAATTTTCTTTGGATACTTTAGTACTTTCACTTGAGTATGATGCTTGAAGAACACTTCAACTTTTACTCAAGTCAGTTTTTTGATGTAGTACTTGTACTTCTAGTCCACTCCTCCAGTCCAGTACTTTATACATCTCTGGTCCCTACAGCCATCAGGCTTTATAACAACACAGTCATGGACAGGTGTCGCTGACCAGACTCTGACGCCAGCTCCAACCACTGACCCTGAAGTTTTAAGTCGTTTTTATGCCGTTTTAAGCTGATTTTTATTCATTTTTTAAGCACTTTACTTCACTTTTATCCATAACCTTTTTATGTATTTATTTATTTATTGATTCAACTATTGTATGATGTGGTGTGAACTATGTGACAACTGAATTTTCCTGAGGGGATTAATAAAGTATCTATCTATCTATCTATCTATCTATCTATCTATCTATCTATCTATCTATCTATCTATCTATCTATCTATCTATCTATCTATCTATCTATCTATCTATCTATCTATCTATCTATCTATCTATCTATCTATCTATCTATCTATCTATCTATCTATCTATCTATCTATCTATCTATCTATCTATCTATCTATCTATCTATCTATCTATCTATCTATCTATCTATCTATTCTTTAGATATTATACTCTGTATTTTGCTTTTTTCCCCAATAAAAATCATGTAGTTGCCTATATTTAATACATATAGATGTTGTTCAAAGCTCAGATTGAAAGCAAAGGTTGTTAAATGTGAAACAAAAAAGTGACTAAATATGTCATTAACTGAACATAAGCCAAGTTTCATTCACTGTCATTAAATTCCATGGGGGTTTTTTCGTCATGGATCAAAGATGTCACCACCAGAAAAGGCTCAATTTATTTTGACATGTATGTGTCCTTTATAGTCCATTTTCAGATACCACATTAAACCTGCTCTAACCACTTCCTTGACATTATATGACATTAAGGCTTGTTGCTGTGTCCTAGTACAATCAAAACAACAGAACATTCACTTTCACTTATCTTCCAGTCCTTGACATACTGGACAGACACAGTTTGAGCTGTGTGCCCATGTTACCACAAATATATGTCTTTATATTTTACATACATATAGGTATATATATATATATATATATATATATATATTTCCTTCACTATCTATCTATCTATCTATCTATCTATCTATCTATCTATCTATCTATCTATCTATCTATCTATCTATCTATCTATCTATCTATCTATCTATCTATCTATCTATCTATCTATCTATCTATCTATCTATCTATCTATCTATCTATCTATCTATCTATCTATCTATCTATCTATCTATCTATCTATCTATCTATCTATCTATCTATCTATCTATCTATCTATCTACTGTATCTATCTATTCTTTAGATATTATACTCTGTATTTTGCTTTTTTCCCCAATAAAAATCATGTAGTTGCCTATATTTAATACATATAGATGTTGTTCAAAGCTCAGATTGAAAGCAAAGGTTGTTAAATGTGAAACAAAAAAGTGACTAAATATGTCATTAACTGAACATAAGCCAAGTTTCATTCACTGTCATTAAATTCCATGGGGGTTTTTTCGTCATGGATCAAAGATGTCACCACCAGAAAAGGCTCAGTTTATTTTGACATGTATGTGTCCTTTATAGTCCATTTTCAGATACCACATTAAACCTGCTCTAACCACTTCCTTGACATTATATGACATTAAGGCTTGTTGCTGTGTCCTAGTACAATCAAAACAACAGAACATTCACTTTCACTTATCTTCCAGTCCTTGACATACTGGACAGACACAGTTTGAGCTGTGTGCCCATGTTACCACAAATATATGTCTTTATATTTTACATACATATAGGTATATATATATATATATATATATATATATATATATATATATATATATATATATATATATATATATATATATATATATATATATATATATATATATATATTTCCTTCACTATCTATCTATCTATCTATCTATCTATCTATCTATCTATCTATCTATCTATCTATCTATCTATCTATCTATCTATCTATCTATCTATCTATCTATCTATCTATCTATCTATCTATCTATCTATCTATCTATCTATCTATCTATCTATCTATTCTTTAGATATTATACTCTGTATTTTGCTTTTTTCCCCAATAAAAATCATGTAGTTGCCTATATTTAATACATATAGATGTTGTTCAAAGCTCAGATTGAAAGCAAAGGTTGTTAAATGTGAAACAAAAAAGTGACTAAATATGTCATTAACTGAACATAAGCCAAGTTTCATTCACTGTCATTAAATTCCATGGGGGTTTCCTGGTAAATCAGTAAAAGATGACTGTTCATTATGGCACCTCTGAATGTTTACAGTAAATGATTCATATCTGATGAAAAACTGAAGTTCATACCAGTTATTTACATATATTGATAGGATTAGTAGATCAGAAGTAATTAACTCTTTGTTGGTCAGCTCAACCATTTGGTAGAGGTAACTTTGAACCCTGATATCTAATCTAAATTTAAGTCTTTTGACACCAAACGTCTGGGGCCCTATAGAGCTAGACAGCTAACACTGTCTATTTCACTTAATTGTCGCAGAGTGCTCACATTTTAATGTTGTTTTTGAGAGTTCAACATAGGTTTTAAGTTAAAAAAAATATATTGAATGAGTACATATGTCCCTTTGATTTCTTACAGGTTGAGTTCTTCTTAGCCACAACATGCTAGCATTCTGCTAATGGTCGGCCAGTGAGAGGATAGATTACGAACAGAGCTACCACTTGATACCAAGCCACAGTCCCTTTTAGAAAAACTTTCAAAAAAAATTTCTAGCATATTTAGTCTACTTACCTGTGTCAGCTGTGGCTCTACTTTGGAACAAGAAGGTTTGTTGCTGTAAATAAACTCTGTGTGATGTCATCAACACTTTAAATCCTTTTTTTAAGCAAATACGTGACTCTAAAAATCTAGAACTCAGCCCTAGGTATTTTATCTACAACTAATTTCAAAAACAATATTGAAATTATTAGACAAAAAATTATACCCTGACATAAGGGCACTTTTTGGGGTATAGCTCCATCGGTGATGCGAGGGAGTCGATGTATAAACGACCCGCAATCTACTACTTTTTTAATTAGCCTGCCCTCAACTCAGACAGCAAGAAATATATTTGAAAAGGATGGAGCCGACCTGCTTCTCAACCCATATTTTTAAAAAGTAGTCAATGGTTTTTATGAACATCAAATGACCTTACTCACATACCTGCATTCATTTCTGTTTTAAAATTTGATGTCATTGCTTGTAAGTTAATATGTTGATAAATTATTTTTGTCCTGCTTTAGCATTCAAAATTATCATTGCGCAGCATCTAAACCAGGGGTCAAAAACCTGTAACACCCAAAGAGACATTTGAACCCAGTTTCCATGGAAAAGAAAACACTGGGGGCCACTCATCATCTTTAAAATTCTCAGTGAATGTGTCCCAAACTACTTTTTTGACTTTCTCTCTTCCAATATGGTACGTCACCCTCATGGAAATTCAGTTAATAAAGTGTATTTACTAGGTTATTTAAATGTTTATCTCATACAACAAACGACCCGGCATTTGTTTGAGAACAATAGTTTGATATATCGCTGGTGACGTCCAATACTGACGGTAATTTGTGATTCACTGAGTGGAGCAGTGCTGTCTTTTTCAGTCCAATTGGTTCTGATTCTGCCCTCACTAATGTCACTTCCACAGGTGACCCATCTCTGGGTCTCGGGAACTCAGTGGTCTCTCGTCAATGAACGCACGCAGTCACTCTTGTTCGATGCAATACATGCGTGAATCAATCACACATGGAACTCAAGTCACAGGTCTTGAACTGAATGCACAAAGATGACAGCCTCCTTTATACCCATCCTAATGAAGTCCCTTGAGGCTTTTGGGAATTAGTTTTTAATCCTTCTCCTATGTGTATTTCTCCCTACTGTATAGATCACCCAAACTGTGTTACCTCACCTCCAGTGGCTAAGGCCATTAATGTCATTTTAATTGATACCCTCTGTATTCTAAACCCATAAAACACTCCATTTCTTGTCACCTTGCTAGCTACTTTTCCCATCATCTTCCTGTCTTCGCTCCCTAACCCCCATAAAAGACAGTTTAAGTGTGACTGATATATGGCGTGTGCCTCTACTGACTGTACTAAATTAGTAACCCCCCCTCCTAACCTATCTCATTATCCACTCTGGTATTATCCTATCCCAAAGTTACAACTAGATCCACCTTTTTGGGTCTCTCCTCCCAACCTTCTCTCTGCTGCATCTGACCTCACATGCTCCAAGCAAATGATGAACTGGTCTTCTCCTTGTCACAGCTTCTCCATTCATCTCCCTCCTTGGTACAGCTTTCAATTCCTGACTTCAGTGCAGTCACCCTTGGCCCTTCATAGATTATTACAGCCCAATGTGATTCTTCCTTGCTTCAACACAGCTTAACCCAGCCACATTTTGATTTAGTATACACTGTGATATCAGCTATGGCTTCCTCTGCTGCTTTAACTGTATATGACACCACTATAATGTAAATAGGCTCTACCATATGATTATATTTCCTGCACTGTGTAATTTGTGAATTAATAAAACTTCCACAATACATGTGAGACTTTACCCCTCTGTTGTGCTTGTTCATATGAAGGGCTAGTACTGTTCCCCATTCTCAATTAGACAGAGGGGAAGGGCTAAGGTGAAGGGTTGTATAGGTGTTGACACATAGACAATCTAAGACCACATTATGAACACAGGGGTAGAAGACATTTCACATAATTCTGTTTGAATCATCATCCAGGTGGTGATAAACACAGCCAAAAAGTGCAGCATTAAGAAACAATGGAATCATTTGATTGACTTAGTATCATTTTAATATGTTATAGACAGCTTTACAGTTAATAGCCACAAAGAGATGCATAAAGCACATGGTACAGAAAAGTTTACAGATACTGGTGTGTGCAGGTGAATACTGTCGGAAACTAAGGCTATGTTCAGACTGCAGGCAACTGTGGCCCAAAGATGACTTTTTGCTGCCATTTGATCTGTACCTGGTAGCCCAGACATTGAACTTTTAAATGTATTAGGACATCATTTACATCATAACTCAGCTAACTGATGATACCCCACTCTTCCTCAAGAGGGCAGAACAGATCTTTGGTTGTTAATAAACAAGATGATTTTTCTAAAGCTTCTGGATAATATTTAAACCTACAAAATGTGAGTTAATTTCAAAACATGATTAACTATGGAAGCAAATGCATGCCACCAGAAACTGAATTTCAATCACATAATTTGATATTGTATGTAGCCTCGTCCAATCTTGTCATCTGAATACACTTTATTCTTGAATCTGAATTGTATCATTTGAAATTGAATTTATTAGTTTGTAACAGGAATCTAATAACACTTGAAAACGTAACTCCTTTTATATGCCGATATTCAGTTCTCAAAATTCAAATGGGGAGCTTAAGTCTCCGCCTCTTCCAGGAGGCTCATAGGGCCTGAGATCGGAAAATTGATGAATGGTATTCAATGGAAAATAAAATCCTAAAATCATCATCACACATCATAATAAATGATAATTATTGATGTGTGTTTCAACTGCATCTGTTAAGTGGAATCATTTAAGAGTAAAACCCATTAATAATTTGGACTACACGCCTGGCACTCATGTGATGTCACCACAGACTCCACACCATAGCTGAGCGGAGTGTTTCTTATTAACCGCTATCATATGTAAATTTCAGAGCACTTGTCAATCAGAATCAGAATTTAGCTTGACTCACTCCATTCACTCCCATTCAAATTTTTTGTAAGCTGAGCACCCATGGATCGGAAGTAGAAGGGCCTGACTTAGCCTCTCCATTCAATTTACTGTGACAAATATCCAGGTAGTTTAAGGATGAAGGAAGAGCAATCGAACTCAGACATACAGGGCTCCTCTTTGGCTAATCAGCACTTCCTCCTATACTGTCTGTGAGAAGGAGACTGGCTCGAGTATGGCTTTGGTAGGTAGCAACACAGTGATGGTAATTTAACATACTTTAACCAGAGAGTTTTAAGGAAAAGCTTTATTAATTTTGCTCCCATTTCATCATCTGGCTTAAACAAATCATGTTAACAGTGACCTTAGATCACTAGTAGGCCACCTATGGCCATGTTAGCTTTGTTTGAGCTGAGTGTTAACAGTGTGAATTAGTAGGTCAGAAAGGAGGAAAATGGATGCTAGTGAAGCAATGTCAGGACACCAGCTATAAGTTGGGTCCCCACCCACTGAAAATCTTTGAATAAATAGTCTCATTTGTTTGTGCAGGTTTGTGCCATTAAAATTACCCTTTTTATAGGTCATCCTGGGGTCACCCAGCCCCCCACTTCTGCCAAATTTAACAAAAATAGTTTCATTTGTTTGTGGCATGTATTGAAATACATGTTGGTACCGGTACCAAAATATTGGGATCGTGACAACACTACACCAATGACATCAATGCTGGTCCAGCCAAGAGGAAAGCCATAATGATGGAAACAAAAGCTGGATATCATCAAAAGGTTGGACAAAGGTGAGACACCAACTTATTTAGAGGGTATTACTCCTTCAGCATGTTCGTCATTGGGTTGGGCTGGGTTGGCCTGGGTTGGCCTGGGTTGGTCTTGGTTGGTCTTGGTGTGAAGGACCTCTTTGATGACATTGAACACACTTTCTTTGTTGTTGATGACATTGTAATAGGCCAAGTCCACCAGAGCGTCATAGTCCTGGTCAGAGTAGGTGAGGGAGGTGGTATGGTACGGTGAGTCGTCACTTTTTACGTCCACATTCCCAGCTTTCTTTTCCTCTTCAGTCTCACGCTTCACACCTATAAAAACACAGTCATGCAAACAAATATTTAGAAACAGAACTAAGGCCATAAAATAATGACACTAATAGTTTTAAAGGGTTCACACTAGGGATGTAAATTGTTGACTAATCCATTAATCATTAGTTGGTTGACCTCACTGATTGATTAACCATTAATATTTTTTATATACAGTACTTCATGAAAAAAGCATGCATTTCAGTTGATAACCAGCATGCATCAGTTTATGTCATACTTTTAATGCTATGGGGCCATGGAGCGGTGCTGTCTGAGCCCCCCCAGAGGTGAAAGTAAAGGTTTTGTGTTGTGGTAAGGATGCAAACATGTGCTCCACCATGTCCCAAGTTTCCATGACTATGTAAATGCAAGTCGACTTTAAACAATAACAATAAAAAGTTAAAGTGTTGTGTTAAAATTTACCATCAGAGGTTTAACAATAAAATGAATGACAATGTGTAGTTCAAGATTAAATTAACATTTATGTGCACGTCCCAGTGAAGCCAGACATTATTAAATCAACACTTTCCTGGAATTTACATTTAATTTGGGCTAGATTTTAGTCCATACTGACTTCACCACATGCGGCATGCTACATCCCAAGGAGTGAACAGGAAATGAACTTCCACTTCACTTCCTGTTCACCAAATACAATGTTAAGGTTAAGACGACGTGAAATAAACTTTTTATTCACTCATTGAAACTATTGTTTTTATTATTATTATTATTATTATTATTATTATTATTATTATTATTATTATTATTATTATTAATAATAATAATAATAATAATAATAATAATAATAATAATAATAATAATAATAATAATAATAATAATAATAATAATAATAATAATAATCAGACATTATTATGCTGTGTAAAAAAAATCCATGACTTTTCCAAAACTTTCTGGGTCTTTTTACTTTTCCAAAACCTTTCCAGGCCTAGAATTACCATTTTTCAAATTCCACATCTTTTCCAGGTTTTTTTTCAAAACATAGGAACCCTGCAAATTGTTATCAACAGATAGCTGATTAATTGTTTACATCCCTAGTTTACACTGTTTGCGTGTTGTCCTTATGTTTTAATCTGAAAGCATCAGTACTTTTTCTTTGGACAACTCTGAAAACAAAGTGTCAGTTCCATGCAGTAGAATTGCAGCAGACTCACCAGGTTGTTTGAAGTCTTTGTACGTGACATTGAGAAGTGGGAAATGAATCACGATGGGGGCTTTGGGATTCAGCTTGTCCTCAAAGATGTAGACCTCTTTCTCAGGCTCCTTTTCTAGACTGCAATAGTTAGCCTGGGGGAAGGGGATGTGATGGTCTTTGCAATACTGAGCTGTGAGTCGAATGACCTGGTTAAAACAGAGTCGTATTAATATGAGGAAATAAACAGGAAGAGATGCTGTTGTGGAAATTACATCATGGATCAAAGATGTCACCACCAGAAGTTGAGTAGGAAAAGGCTCAGTTTATTTTGACATGTATGTGTCCTTTATAGTCCATTTTCAGATACCAGTCCCCCACAAAAAACCTGCTCTAACTAGTTCCTTGACGTAATTTGACATCAAGGCTTGTTGCCGTCTCCCAATACAATCATAACAACAGAACATTCACTTTTACTTATCTTCCAGTCCTTGACATACTTGACACACACAGTTTGAGCTGTGTGCCCATGTTACCATAAATATATGTCTTTATATTTTACATACATATATATATATATATATATATATATATATATATATATATATATATATATATATATATATTTCCTTCAATGCTAAAATACATTTGGGGTTAATACTGATTATAAATATACACACACACACACACACACTCATAGCTATGCAGTTGTTCCTCGCTATAATGTGGTTCACACCTCGCTGTTTCACAAATTTTTATTGTTATTGCAATAGAACTTGTCACAATTATGTAAAAATGGTCAGTTTAGAAGAGCGTACTGCACATGTCCCACAGCCATATTGGAATCAGACAAACTAATAGTGCAGCTCAGTAAAGTGTCTGCAGTTTCCTTGTTGGAGATCAGGCTTCTGGCGGATAACATGATTTTAAATATCACTTCAACTTCAGTATCATGGTATCAACAAACTGTTGCTGTTTTGGTTTATGTCAGAGGGACTGGATAAGGTCATCAGGATCACATGAAAGCAGTTTTTGGTTGCTTTTCCTAAGTCCAGAAGGGATCCAGAGAAATGCAGATAATGGATATGAACTTGTAAACAAGAGGGATTTACAGTTGAAAATGTGACCAAATAACCTGTATGTATGTGTTCTCTGCATTTGATTGGTTGATTGAAAGGGGTCAACAATTAAAAATCCAGACCCAATTCCAGCGACTGCAACGTTTGTGGAAATCTGTTTGTTTGTTACCCGATTTTTGTCAGTGGAATGAAAACATACACACGCAGCTGTACATGAAAAGTACAAACCAATGAATCGGCATATATAGACTATATATAAAATAATTACACTGACCTAATTATAATTTAGAAGACAGGCCTTGAGGCCAATAATACTTACAATTAAATTTTAATGATTAGCAGCAATTCTCATCAACAATTAACAATTGTGGAAGTGCTGAGTTTATAGATGTACATACAATTCATATCTACTGATAAATTTACTGACTTCAATGTGTTTAACAAGTCAAAATTTAGAACATGATACTAGCAACACCACATACAGCCCAGACTGCAGAGTGCTTGTTCACAAAAATACAGACCTTTCCACTCATCCTGCTTTCTTTCTGCTGACATTGTGGACTGGACTCTACATAACAATAATCCTTTAACTTGTTCTACTCTGTGCTTCTTGATTAAATCATATTGAAATGAAGTTCCTGGGATGTCGTTTTTAGTCAATATTGTGGCACGTATCAATGCCACTGTAATCTGTTTGTCCAAACATTTGGGAAACTTGGGAGTAGATTGTAGATCATTGTCAATCAATCTCCTCCATGCCGTGTCTTGTAAAATACAGAATGCATTCAGCTTTGACAAATTTACATAAATGTTCCATCACTACCAGACTCTGAAGAACATGAACTCATTAGAACAGGCTGAGGTTTGTTTTTCAAGTTTTTTTGCCTGTCTAATTGTCAAGAACTTTCTCTCAAAACGACTAGACTAATTTCCAGCAAATTTTCAGTAAAGATGCAAGGTGGTCCACAATTGATCCAATGACATTTTGCTGAATGTAGGTCAAAGGTCAAGGTAATCAAAAATGTGTTTTCACATTGATACGAGAGGAAAAATCAGGTAAAACCTTTGTAAGGCGCTGGGTTTGTTGTGCCCGGCATCACTTGTTCTGCTCATTTTTTCCCTTGTTTTTTGTGCCGCACAGACAAATAAATAAATAAATAAATATATACACCTCAAGATGGTGACCCGGTTCCCATGAGTAACTCAGCACGATGATGACGTCCACGTCTCTGCCCGGCTTCAGAATCGGGACACAGCTGATATTGATGGCGTGTCCAGAATCCACCAGGTGGAGGGTGGAGTCATGGGGTGTCAATTGGTTTGGGTAGGCGTCAGGATGTGTGTCTGAACAGGAAACAGGAGCAGGACATATAAACACTGGAGGCGTGATCAAACATGTTACATCTGGAGTTCATTCATACATTTAGAGTCCAAACGACTCACAGTTTAAAGCTCAGTTTCAGTGTGATGTTCCACTCTGAATTTGAATGGTATTTATTCACCTTCCTGGACTGATTCATGAGTATTTGTACTGTGTCTGCTGTTGGATTCTGGTTTTTATGACTCTCTGAAGGGAAGCAAGGGATATTGTTTTTGGTTTGGTCATTTGTTTGTCCAATTTCCAATTTCCATGAAATTTTCAGGAACGATGCAATGTGATCCAGAATAGATCCAATTAAATTTCATATTGGAATATACTGGCAACAGTAGGACTCAGGAAAAGGAAATATTTGTTCTATATGTATTCATGATTTTAATGTAAATGTTGTCTTCATCACATGTTACAGGTCCTGTTTATAATATGAGGACTGTTTCTGGGGTGTCCTATTACAAAAGTATCTGTAAGTGGATTGCCGATTCTTCTGTTTGTAATAATTTATAATTGATTGATTGAGAGGAAATTGATATGATGATATCAGCTGGATCTGTGACAAAATAAGTTAAAAAAAATAATAATATGGAGGGTGGAGTTTGTTGTGCTTGGAATCACTTGTTGTCTGTCTGTCTACAGTATATTAAGGAATTTCCCAATTGTGGGATCAATAAAGTACTTCTATTCTATCTTTGATCATCCATCCCATACCTTTCCAGGTGACAAAGTTGTTGTTTTTGTTGTACGTCCTGTGCAGAAACAGACCACGCATGTAGTTGAACATTGTATTGACGCCCACACGTATCCTGAAGAAATTGTTCAAAATTCCGGCAATTTTGGTAACTGGATTGCAAACCGTTGTGTCCAAGAGTGAATGATTTGCATCTGTCTCTGTCAAAAAATAAAATAAAAAAGAAAACAGTAAACAATGAACCAAATAAATCACAAGGAAAACATAACAAACATACAGTCAATTACGATCATCCCACTGCACTTGTGTTTATCCAGAGGTTAAATACACTAAACCTGCAGCCGTCCACTGACAAACATGGACCGTCACTACTTTACTACTTAATATCTGGACAGTGTATTAATTTTCAATGTCATTTTTGTGAATAACTCTTTAAAATGTAGTTTTTGTAGCTCAGTGCAGAGTTAATACAACTAAAAAATACTAAAATTCTGCTGCTAGACTCTCAACAGGTTCACCCAGAACAGCCCACATCAGCCCTCTTCTGTCAGCTTCCTCTCAATATTCATATAACCTCCCCCACTATATTACTGACTTATTGTGCCACTACTCATCAGGGTGCACCATGAGGTCTTCAGGCTAGAACCTCCTAAAGGTCCTTAAGACTCATAAACTTGGCCAGACCTGTGCTTCAGGCTGTAGCCTCAAAGGACAATACACCCTTTGAAGGGATGGGGTAATAAGTGGGTTCACTCCGTTTACCGCCATATACCCTGGACTTCACTACTGTGTTCTGTCTATGGAACATTACCGACTGGGCTGATGCCACGTCCTGGTGACATCCACGAAGGTGGCATCCCTGTCACCGTGTTCCACACTTCGGTCAGATTGATGGCAAATGCACTGCTCCAAATGCCTGTGCAGAGATTAGACATGGAACCAGTCAGTAACAATCGCCGTAAATAGATGACGCAGTTGTAGTTCTGCATAATGATAGACCAATATATCGGGCCAATATTTAAATTTTTTCTTGTATCGGTTTTCTTGTCTCAGCCAGTCGCATTGGCCAATATCTTATTTTTTTTCCCTGCCACGATTTACTGACAGGTGAAGGAAAAAAAGAGGAAAAAATAAGGAGAAAGTGGGTGAGAAAATAAAAAAGAAGAGTAAAATTAAAGGAAAAAAGAAATGGGGGGGGGTAACAAAAAGGAAAAATGCAAAGTAGAAAAAAAGGGGAAAAAGAAAAAAAAATTAAAACAAGAAAAAGGAAAAGAAAAAGAGAAAAAAGGAAAAAGATAAGGTAGACGTTTGGTGATATTTAAAGTATTAATTTAACTCATCATTCATATTTTCTAATTGTAATTAAAATCCAATCAAATGTTATTTATATATCACCAAATCATGACAGAAGTTATTTCATGATACTTTGCAAGGGATAATGTATTGCCCACGAGTTAATATCAGAAAAATATTCCCAGACGGAGCCGAACAGCACCTCGACGCCGAAGGTATCGACCCCCAAAAATCCATAGGCTATTGGTCGATTACCCATCAAACTCACCGATCAGATAAGGCAGGCGGAGTTCAGGAAGCTTCTTCAACCGGTGACCCAAGAAGTAATGGCTCCCAAAGTCTTCAGTCGGGACGAAGGCGCCGTATTTGGGGAAGCCGACCTCGTAGGGGGTGAACTCACACCACTCTGAACACACACACACACACATTAGGGGTCAGTGTGGAACAGGTTCTATTGAGCTCTGCTGTTCTAACTCTGGGAACAGGATGTTCTTACCGGCTGAAGTCTCTGTTCCCTGCATCTGCTCTTTCATGTTGACTGCAGTGTAGATGGGTAAAGGGTTCTGTCCTTCACTGACTGCCTGCTGCTGCTCCGAAAGGGTACTGGATACTTTCTGGAGCACCGCACACAACAAATAAATACATACATTTTTCTGGAGGGCCACACACAACAACTGAATGCATAAATGAAGTCCGACATAGATAGTTTAGAGTGCATTACATTACATTTCAGTAGATTAGATTGCATTACACAAATTCATTAGATTGTACATGACAGTATATTTGAGTAGATTACATTGGATTACAGTAATTAATTAGATTTTACATTACATTAGATTTGAGTAGAAAGTAATTACATTATTTCGGATTACAGTATATTTGAGTAGATTAGAGTACATAAGAGTACTTATTAGATTATTTTACATTACATTTAATTTGAGTATGTTACATTAAATTAGAGTAATTAATGAGATTTTACATTTAATTAAGATTTGAGTAGATTTCGTTAGAGTAATTATATTAAATTACAGTATATTCAGTTAGAGTAGAGTAGTTGAGATCTACAATGGGGAAATTCAATGGTCAAAGCAGCAAAGAAAAAATGTCTAGCATAAACATAGAGCCAAAGACAAATAATAAGCAGGCTGTGGGTATACTGTGGTGTTGGATAAACCACCTGTACGAGTACTAGTACATTTCTATTTTGTGACATCTGCAAAAATGTACACTTAATTAAGTTGATTCAGTTTTTATCATTGGCTACAATGAAAAAAATATGACTTTAGCAATGAAAATAAATTAGGCTAACAATATTCGCACTAAACTCCAAAAATGCAGTGGGATGATTCAGAAAAGAAACTGGAGGAAGTAGCACAAGTATCTAGGGTTATGATTAGGGTTAGCAGAGAAAAACTGTAGTTTCTGCAGTATTTCATATTAGTTTGGGCCTGTAAAGTTTAGTTATTTCAAAGACATAATGGAGAAAACACTGCTGAACATCCCACCTTCCCAAAGATCAGCTGTTCAAACATCAGCCCTGCCATGTCAGTGAATGATGGCAGGTACCCGTCTTCCTCTTTCTTTGATATTTCTTTATAGTAATAATTCATGTTCTCAAAGGATAACATGCTACTGGTCCCCTTTGCGTTCTGTTTTTTTTGTGCGTTGATGAACCCGTCCATGTCCTGGTGGGACCAGTTATTGTCCTGGTACACAGAAGACATGGTCCTGTTCAGACAAAGGAGACACAGCTGTATTCAAACACAATGACCAAAAGGACAACTGTTCTGACGATTACAACCATTTAAAGTCATGTGACTTTGATTTTCACCTTTCAAGGTTGCTCAAGGTGAAAGGTCATGACACCATTTTGAAGCAAATGCCAGGTTCCCTATCTGTCAATAATAGTAACTAAGTGTTTATCTCCACTGGTGTTTCCATTATAGTCCATTTTAGTGTTTTAGATATTGGCCCAGTGACCCCTGAACTCTTGGGTCAACAATAGGTCCAAATAAATGCACAAAAGATGCATCATTGAAAGACAGGCTTTTGGTGCTCACTGGAAGTGTGTAGGATGAATAGTTCAAAAGTTACATTCAATTTGGACCTTTGTTGTGAACTTTGACCTTACAATACTGTCGGCTCCCTTTTTTGGGTTGAGGGATGTTATAGCAGTTATAGCAAAGTAAGTTCATCAATATGAGTAGGAAAGAGAAAACTGATTAAATCCCACTCCTGTCTCATATTATACAACAGAACACATTACTTTTGTTTCTTTAAAGATAAAGTCACATGTGTTCACTCACCATGTGGATCCAGAAACCCCTGTGATGTAGGACACAGTGTCCAGGACTCCCATGTCCTTCAGAGCCTTCAGACCTCCCAGCAGCCCCACCATCGCTCTGGTTCCGCCCCCTGAACCGACTACCGCTATGGATGGAACCTGAACACATGAAGTAAACGTGTTAGATCCAATGGAATGTTCTATCTGGTTCCATGTAAACTGTTTATAACATGGACTGACGGGGTCTACCGAAGAATGGCAGAGATGGATTGGGTGGCATCTACCAGCAAACGGCAATGGTAGAGTGGGTGGGGTCTATTGGTCAAAGGCAGGGGACATATGGCATTAAAGAAACTGATGTTAGCTTGTACTGGCGAATGGTAGAGGTGAAGTGGGCGGGGTCACATAACATCAAAGACACCTAACATCAGTCTGACTTTGACCTCTGACCTGTTCACTTGTGTTCAACTTCACTTAAACTGAACTTAACTTCACTTAAACCTCGCTGAACTTGACTTAAACGTTTAACTGAACTTCATTTAGATGTAACTTTATTTAACTAAGGGGGTCGAGCCAAAGGGGGAGGGGCCTGAGGGTCAGACCACTGCAGACTATCAGATGTGTATTTCATATGAAACGTGTTCGTCTTATTGTTGCTCTTTTTCTTTTCTCCTTTCTTTCTGTTCCTCTTAAACTCTATCACAAGCACGCAGGACGAACCCACTTTTTCCCACTTTTTTTCCAAAGTTCTCCATCTTCATCTCACCTCATCCTCTTTAAGGGCAGAGCTGAAGCCTAGAAGTTTCTGCAAAGCTTCTGCCACCACAGCTTTCCTCTTCTTCAGGAACTCTTTCTCCTGGGGTGGAGTGTCGAACGCCAGCCGAACAGTGGGCACCTTTTTGAATCTGGATTTAAGAAAACAAATGTTAAAGGAATGACAGACCCATATATCGGCCAGGCAATATATCGGGCTGATTTTTTTTTTTTTTTTCTTGTATCAGTCTCAGCCTGTTGCATTTTTTAAAATTTTGTCCTGCTATGATTTACTGACAGGTGAAGGAAAAAGGGAAAAAAAGAAGAGAAAAGGGGGGGAGAAAACAAAAAGCTGAGAAAAACTAAAGTAAAAAGAACAAGGAAAAATTTAAGAAAAGAGGACAAAACCAAAAGGAGAAAAATGAAAGAAAAAGGAAAAAAGGGAAAAAGAAAAAGGAAAAAGAGAAGGAGGGGGGAGGAGAAAAAAACCAGAAGGTGGACGTTTGGTCATATTCATTAGTTTAACTGTTACTATGTATATTTTCTAATTGAAATTAAAGAAGATTTTCGTACATTTGTTTTCAATTGACAAGGAAAAAAATCAGTACCTGCTCCAAATATTGGCAACCTGTATCGGTTATTGGCTGAGGCTGATGGAAAACAATATCAGTATCGGCCCCCAAAACATTCATATGGGTCAATGACTAATTTAAATTAAACACTGCGTTTATTTCCCACAAACAAACTCATGAAGGTGGATTTGAAGAAAGTGTGACGTGTCTTACTGTTCTTTTGTTTTCAGGTCCAGGTCCACCGCACCCTGAAATAAAGATTTACAAACTCAGGTTCTTCTATGATCACACATGAAATAGAAAGAAAACAGGTGAACGCACAGAGATAATAAGTTTTACCTTGCCCAAAGGCAGAGAAATCTTCCCTTTGTAACTGGCTGGAAGATTCTGCAGATGTGTACATGTTTCCATGGTAACAGCAGAGGCTGCTGCATCATCTTTTTTTTCACCACCATTCGGCTGAAAAACAGGAATACTGACCCTTAAAAACATCCACCTTTAACCATTACAGACCCAAATGTTAAGGTCATTTCTATTATAAACAAGCTCAGCATTTTTTGCAGGAACTTTCATTTTTAATTTGTTTTTGGTACTGTCCTGTACATTCACTTCCTATAACCCATTGTAACACAGTAGATGTTCTTCTGTTTTATTGCTCTGTTTTATTGCTCTGTTTGAGAGAGAACTTTCCTTTTCAAGTCTATGATAAAAAATTATCAGATTTCTTTTGATGTGAGACTTGTACTTCCTTTATGTACTTTTCCTCAGATTTACTCTGAGGGAACTTGTATCACCCTCAAAATTTCTGAAAATATAATACAGTTTGCACTTAACTGAATCAAAGATGTAATAAAACCCAATAACCCAATATATATATATATATATATATATATATATATATATATATATATATATATATATATATATATATATATATATATATATACACACACATATATAGTGGGTGGTTCAATCTATGACCTTTGACCTGTCCTTGTACCACTTTACACGTTTTATTCTTCAATGAATACACAACCTAAAGGACCCTGGTCGTACCACCTGTAATAAACATTTCATACTTACTGCCAATCTCAGTTCAGTCTCCAGGTCTCTGTTGATGTAGAAACGCAGTTTTTGGGAACCACTCTCCTTTAAAGTGAGGGTTTTCGTGTCCTCAAAGGCTCCAATCACCTTTACGGCCTTGTTCACAACGTGATCTGGAAAAAAAAAAAAACCAGAATAGTTTCAAGAGAAAAATAAAATAACTGTTCATACTCAACACTAACATATAAGGGCAAAAAAATCCATTGATGTTAATAACTGTAACAATGCAGCCCTAAAGCAACATAAGCCACAGGAAAAACTAAAGAGGAAGACGGAATAAAAGTAAAAGGTGGTGAAAATCTGTGAGTTTTTAGTGTTTTCTTACCTTCAAGTGTGAGCAGCTGGTCAACACCAACATCCAGGACAGTGAGTGGAGCAGCCTGGACCCAAAAAGATATTAGACCATTACAAGAAAGAAAAAACTGTATATATTTAAACTAAGTTTTGATTCGACTTGTGTTTTGGTGATTTTTACCCAGTTTGGTGTAAATTGGATGTAAACTCTACCAGAAGATGATGAATGGATGAAGGCTGGAATTCAGACTAAACCCCATTCACTTCTATGGCATAGTTCTGGTGTTGTCATGGCAACACGGTTGTAAATAGAGGTGCGTCCTCATTGGTTTTGTGGTTCAGTTTGTGTGTCAAATTTGGTTTGATTGTTGAAAAAAATTATTTCAGTTCCACTATCATTAATATTTTAATGAAAAATGACACATGCTTGGTTTAATCATTTCAAGTGCAGCTAAAGGTAAAATGAAGATGAAACTCACCACCAGGATGCCGTTGGACATATATTCATGATGGTTTTCTTTACTGCAAGAAAAACATTTAATACAGGACAAACATAAAAAAATGTATTTCATCGAACAGTGATGCATGAATATAACCTATCTTACAAATATTACTGGATGTTTCATAATAATTACGCACATTCTAAAACTCAGTTACCTCTCAATGAGCTCAAATTCCATCACAAGTTCATCTTTTTCCTTTAATTAAAAAAATAAAAGAAAACATGTTATAAGGTTTGATGCATGAATGAATATTGAGTTTACAAAAATAAATAATTTTACAGTTTCCATGACCTGTCATTTTAATGTGGAGTTCTGAGATAAATTCACATTTTAACTAAGTCCTGAACTAAAAAAAAGTCAGATTTTTCACCATTCATTATAATCTATGATTTACAGTGGACAGAAAACTATACTGAAGAGCATTAGAATCATATAGATGTTTTCATTATTATTCTGAGAAAACAGTCAGAATTCTGACTTTAAGCTCAGAATTTGGAGTTTTTTCCTCATAATTATGTTTTAAATATTTTACCCAAGTAAGTAAGAACTTATCACCACTGTTTTTGGAGTTACGACCATTCAGAAACCATGTGACCTTCATTTTGATCTTTTAAGATCACTCAAGGTCAAGGGTCATGATGTCATTACGAAGCCCGTACCAGTAATACCAATAATAGTTACTACGCCTCTATCTCCAATGGTTTTTCTGTTATAGTCCATTTTATTTTTTTGGTATTGACCCAGTGACCCCTGACCTCTTGTGTCAACAATAGATCAGAATCTATACACACAAAATGCAGAATTGAAACTCCAGCATTTTGATGCTCATTGAAAGTCTTTAAGATGGATAGTTCAAAGGTTATATCCAAAATTTCATTTTTAACTTCATTGTGACCTTGACCTTTGACCCAGAGTCTTCAAATGTGTCCTTTTAGGTTCTGATGTCAATGTACATCAACAGTGAGAGCAAAAAGGAACTATATGCAAAACTGAGTACACAGGAATGAAAAGGAATATCATGAGTTGCCCTGTCTCTGGTCATTGTGAAAACAAATTTTTGTTACCTTGACCTTTGACCTATAGTCATCAAAAATTTCATGAGATCTGTTCTGGACCATCTCACACCTTTTCTGAAAATTTTATGGAATTAGTCCAGCAATTTTTGTTTTAAAGTTTCTGACAAACAAGCAAAAAAGCTGAGCCGAAAACAATACCCTTCTCTCCCCTTTGAGGGCAGAGTAGAAATATTTCATAAAATGTTGTAGTACAGTGTCTAATCTATACTGTACCTCCTCTGGGTTTATGCGGAAGGTTTTGGTCTTCTTGTTTCCAACGGTCAGGGTGGCGATGTCCAACCGGACAGTGGACATCAGTTTATCAAACATCATTCCGTTGTCGTCATACACTTGGATCTCCAGAACATTCTGAGGAAACACACCACAGTTCAGGCCCGAGATTGACTTCGCCAACACACACACACACACACCAGCTTGTTTATGTCTTATTTATGTTCAGGGGTGGATGGACACACCTCATGGTGGGGTTGGATGGTGTATCCAGGTTGATCTGAACTAAGGGTTTTTTGAAAAAACAGTAACTATGGTAACATTCTAGAGAGTTCATCTCACCTGCATAGAACACACTGTTATACATTTATTATGTGTGTTGTTATATTTATATATTCATTTATTGGTGTTCTCACTTTTATGTTATTTGTGTTTTTATTTTTGTCTGCTTGATCTTTTATTTTTATTATGTATTCTTACTTTTGCTTTGTTTAGGGTTCATACTTTCATTTTTTGTATTCTCACTCATGCATTTCAACCTAAAGTCACTCTGATCCTGAGTGGACTCACTTTGGTCTGGACTGGGACCCTGAAGGTGAAGGTCTCATTCCACTCTGGGTTGTTATTGTTAGACACGGTTTTGGTTCGATAGGGTGTGGCTCTGGCCGTGGGCAGGGACAGAACGACGTACAGGTCTGATTCTGTAACTGGAAGAAAGAGACAGACGTAAAAACACAGTGAGTCCAGGATCGGACTGCGATCCGGGTCCGGCTGCAGGTGGACTTACAGTAGTCCATGCTCTTCTGGGTCTTGGCGTTCAGTACGGTAATGTTCAAAGTCCAGAAGAAGATTTTTTCTTTGTGCTAATGGAAGAAAAAACACAGAATGACCACAGCGCTGTTAGAACCATTTATTGTAACTTTATCCTCTGTATTTTGCATGTTGTTCAGTGAAAACAATGATAAAACTGGAAGAATAAAGTCATTACAATAATGATGGACAAAAGTTGTTAGAATTTTAAAAGAATTAAGTCAAAGTATGTGAATAATAAGATGATGAGGCTTGTTTTGAAATGTTTTAACAAAAGAAAATTCTAATATCATGTGACATACATGACATTTAAAGATTACAGCCATAGTAACAGAAGAATAAACTCAGAATACGGTGTGAATATATGTTGTGTGTGTGTGTATATAAAATCATTTTGAGTGCAGCTAAAAGTAAAATGAAGATGAAACTCACCGCCAGGATGTCGCTGGACACATATTCATCATGGTTTTTACTGCAAGAAAACAATTTAATACAAGACAAATGTAAAAAATGTATTTCATTGAACAGTGATGCATGAATATAACTTATCTTACATATATTCCTGGATGCTAAGATTGCTAAGAAAATGGCAGCATGCACAGTCACAGGGTGTTTTGTGTTTTTTTATGTTTCTTGTACGTTCACTCGCTCCCAAACTTAATTTCCAACAGTCAAGAGCTACACACAACATCCCGATCGAGATAGCCAGATCACTGGAGCCTTCATGAATTGTTGTTGGTGGAAGGAGGAGACGGAGACAGCGGAAAGAGAGGAAGCAGAAGCGGGGCTGCCGCGTGCTAGCCTGGCTACGGTGGAACCCACATAGGCCTGCCCTCCCGAGCATGTTTGTCACGAATGGTCTGTCCTTAACTAACAAAATGGACGAGATGCATCTGCTCATGAGGAGGAATCACTATGCCCGAGACTGCTGTGTCTCCGTCATATCGGAGACGTGGCTGAATCCACGGATCCCGTATGAGGCTGTACAGCTAGCAGGCTGCTCGCTATATTGATGGGACCAAAACAAAGACTCTGTTAAGAGCAGAGGGGGTGGTTTGTGTGTATATGTGCATGATGACTGGACACACGCACATACTGTTCACCGGACTTAGAGTACATGTGTGTAAAATCACGGCCTTTCTACCTGCCTAGAGAGCTAACAGCAGCATGGCTGTTTACATCTCACCACTTGCTAATAGTACCATAGCTCTCTTTATATTGTCCGACATTACAATTTCATTACAGGGATCTTACCCTGATGGCATACACATTATAGCTGGTGACTTCAATCAGGCAAATTTAAAATCTGTACTGCCAAGATTTTATCAGCAGGTTAAGTGTGCAACCAGAGGGGACAACACATTAGACCATGTTTACACAAACTTTAAACATGCATACAAAGCCACAAAACTTCCACATTTAGGCCAGTCCAACCACCTCCCCTTACTCCTTACCCCTGCTTACACCCCACCGGAGCAAAATCCACCCATGATCAGAACGATCACCACATGGCCAGAGGATGCTCTCCTCCAACTGCAGGACTGTTTTTCACAGACTGAGTGGAGTTTCTTTGAAGACCCGGCCCTAACTAAACACACTGAGACCATCCTAGACTATATAAAGTTCTGCACAGGGACTGTAACTGAGGACAAACGCATTCCGGGTGTGGGGAAACCAGAAACCATGGATGAACAGCCAGGTCATGTCACTTCTGAGAACCCGAAACTTCGCCTTCAAGTCTGGGAACAAAGTCCTGTACAGCGCTGCCAGAGCTGGCCTGAAAAAAGGGATCAGGGAAGCCAAACACAACCACAAGCAGCAGATCGAGAACCACCTCACAAATAGTAACCCCAGGTGGGTCTGGCAGGGAATCCAGCACATCACTAACTTCAGGGGCCAGATAAATACACCTGGGAGCCCGAGCGCTGCACTAGTTGAGGACCTGAACAAATTCTTCGCACGCTTTGAGGTCCCACCCCAGCAGTCTGCGGCTACACCACCCCTCCCCCAGCCAGATTCCAGCCACCAACCCCTGACAGTACAGGTACAGCAGGTGAAACGGACACTCAGCAGGGTCAATCCCAGGAAAACAACCAGGCCTGATGGGGTTCCTGGAAAGGTGCTTCGAGCCTGCACAGATCAGCTCGTGCAGGTCTTCACCACAATGTTTAAACTGTCCCTGACAAAGGACACCACCCCAGCCTGCATGAAGTCCGCCACCATCATCCCAGTACCAAAGAAAACAAACACCGCCAGCCTCTCAGACTATCGACCAGTTGCACTAACCCCCATCATAACAAAGTGCCTGCAGAGGCTGGTCCTCAAACACATCAAGGACCACTTCTCCCCATCCCTCGACCCTCACCAGTTTGCCTATAGGTCAAACTGATCAACAGAGAAAGCAATCGCCATCACACTGCACACTGCGCTGAGCCACTTCGAACACAGGGGGAGCTATGTCAGGATGCTTTTCATTGACTTCAGCTCAGCGTTTAATACAATAATTCCCAACATCCTGGTCAGGAAACTGGCTGACCTGGGACTTCCCACTTACACCTGCAACTGGATTAGGGACTTCCTCTCCAACCGACCACAGTCAGTCAAGCTATGTCCCCACACCTCCTCCTCCCAGATACTGAGCATTGGCAGGGATGAATTCCAGAGACTATCTGAGTGGTGCTCAGCCAACAACCTGGTACTGAACACCACAAAGACCAAAGAAATCATCCTGGACTTTAGGAGGAACAAGACAGTCCGAGATCCCATCTACATAAATGGAGATTGGGTGGAGATTGTCAACACCATCACTTTCTTGGGCACCGTGTTCTCTGCTGGCCTATCCTGGTCTGGAAACACCACCACCATCATCAAGAAGGAACAGCAGCGTCTGCACTTCCTTAGAGTGCTCAGGAGTAGTAACATCTGTCAGAGGCTGCCGGTGTCCTTCTACCTCTCGACCATTGAGAGCGTCTTGACCTACTGCATAACAGTGTGGTTTCCCACCTGCACAGAGGCGAAAAAGGAGATGCTCCACAGAGTGGTCAGGATGGCACAGAGGATCATCGGCTGCCCCGTCCCCTCCCTGAAAGACATCTTCTCATCCCGCTGCCTCAGGAGAGCTGAGGCAATTATAGGGGACAATACCCATCCTGCCCACCACCTCTTTGACCTGCTGCCCTCAGGCAGGCGCTACCGGTCCATTAAGACCAGAACAAGCAGACTCAGAAATTCCTTCTTCTCCCAAGCCATCACTGCTCTGAACTCACGAAGACACCAGAGACTGAGCCTCTGATGCTGCTGCACACAACATGTGTGCCAGTCCGCCGTTTTTGCACTACAGGTTGTTCTTTTAATTATTTATTGTTTGATTTTATAGTGTCATAGGTTTTATATTATAATGTATAAGTTTTATATTAGTTTCAAAGGTTTTTTTATATTATAATGTACAGGTTTTATAGAGTTTTATTCCTTATAGAGTTTTATTCCTATTGTTGCACTGGAGCCGCACCCTAAATTTCATAGTTTTAATGTACAATGACAATAAAGAATTCAATTCAATGTTGCATAATAATTACACACATTCTAAAACTCAGTTACCTCTCAGTCAGCTCAAATTCCATCACAAGTTCATCTTTTTCCTTTAATTAAAAAAAAGAAAACAACATTTTAGTGCCATGTTATAAGGTTGGATGCATGAATGAATATTGAGTTTACAATAAATAAATACATATACAGTTTACCATGACCTCCTGTCATTTTAATGTGGAGTTCTGAGATAAATTCACATTTTAACTAAGTCCTGTACCTAAAAAAGTCATATTTTTCACCATTCATTCTAATCTATGATTTACAGTGGACAGAAAAATCTACTGAACAGCATTTAGAAACCATGTGACCTTCATTTTTACCTTTTAAGATCACTCAAGGTCAAGGATCATCATGTCATTTCGAAGCACCAACATTTTGGTGCTCATTGAAAGTCTCTAAGATGGACAATTCAAAAGTTATATCCAAAATTCCATTTTGAACTTCATTTTGACCTTGACCTTTGACCTAGAGTCTTCAAATGTGTCCTTTTAGGTTCTGATGTCAATGCACATCAACGGTGAGAACAAAAATGAAACTGAGTATACAGGAATGAAAAGGAATATCCTGATTTGCCCTGTCTCTGGTCATTGTGAAATCACATTTTTTGTTACCTTGAACTTTGACCTATATTCACCAAAATTTAATGGGATCTAATATGGACCACTTCACATCTTTTCTGAAAATGTTATGGAAAATGTTATGGAAATCCCCTTTGAGGGCAGAGAAGAAATATTTGAGTGTTCTTTGAGTGTCTAGAAAAGCGCTATACAAATAAAATTTATTATTATTATTATTATTATTATTATTATTATTATTATTATTATTATTATTATTATTATTATTATTATTATTATTATTATTATTATTATTATTATTATTATTATTATTATTATTATATTTCATTAAATGTTGTAGTACAGTGTCTAATCTATACTGTACCTCCTGTGGGTTTATGCTAAAGCTTTGGGTCTCCTTGTTTCCAACGGTCAGGGTGCCGATGTCCAACTGGACAGTGGACATCAGTTCATCATGCCTTAGGTCTTCGTCATACACTTGGATCTCCAGAACATTCTGAGGAAACACACCACAGTTCAGGCCTGAGATTGACTTCACACACGCACACACACACACACACACACACACACGCCAGCCTGTTTATGTCTTATTTATGTTCAGAGGTGGATGGACACACCTCATAGTAGGGTTGGATGGTGTATCCAGTTTGATCTGAACCAAGGGTTTTTGGGGAAACAAATCCCACTAACATTCTGAGCATATTACTACCCTTCTCAAAAAAGGGGTGTGGTCAAAGTCCCAGTGAGCTTCAATAATAAATGGAGCATTAATGGGGTATGTGCAGCCAGCAGTGGGGGGGGGGGGGTCAGTCCTCCACCCTCCACAGTAATCCAACGGCTCCTGCTTTACAGTAACTATGGTAACATTCTAGAGACTAAAAAGGAGAGTTCATCTCACCTGCATAGAACACACTGTTATACATTTATTCTGTGTGTTGTTATATTTATGTATTCATTTATTAGTGTTCTTAGTTTTATGGTTTTTGTGTGTCCTTATTTTTAATTTTGTCTGCGTGACCTTTTATTTTTATTATGTGTATTCTTACTTTTGTTTTGTTTAGGGTTCATACTTTAATTTTTTGTATTCTCACTCATGCATTTCAACCTAAAGTCACTCTGATCCTGAGTGGACTCACTTTGGTCTGGACCGGGACCCTGAAGGTGAAGGTCTCATTCCACTCTGGGTTGTTATTGTTAGACACGGTTTTGGTTCGATAGGGTGTGGCTCTGGCCGTGGGCAGGGACAGAACGACGTACAGGTCTGATTCTGTAACTGGAAGAAAGAGACAGACGTAAAAACACAGTGAGTCCAGGATTGGACTGTGATCCAGGTCCATCTGCAGGTGGACTTACAGTAGTCCATGCTGTTCTGGGTCTTGGCGTTCAGTACGGTGACGTTCAAAGTCCAGGAAAAGACTTTTTCTTTTTCCTAATGGAAGAAAAAACACAGAATGACCATAGCACTGTCACCATGGAAACTTTATCCTCTGTATTTTGCATTTTGTTCAGTGAACACAATGATAAAACTGGAAGAATAAAGCCATAACAATAATGATGAACAAAAGTTGTTAGAATTTTTAAAGAATTAAATCAAACTATTTGAACAATAAGATGACGCTTGTTTCGAAATGTTTTAACAAAAGAAAATTCTAATATCACGTGACAAACATGACATTTAAAGATTACAGTCATAGTAACAGAAGAATAAACTCAGAATACGGTGTGAATATATATATATATATAATTATATATATACATACATACACACATGCACACACAAACACACACACATTAATAAAATGGTGTAAAAAATATAGGCTCAAAAGATGCATTTATATTACACAGTCAGTGATATTTCATTTCAAAGGAGTATTTTTTGTGTACTAAAGTTAAACCCATTTTTGTGGGTCTGAGTGTAATAACATACATAATCTAAAATATGTAAATATGTACAAATAAATTGAGTGCTGTCAAATTATTAAATTTTTGAAATTAGATTAATCACAGGGTTGTTTTGGATAAATTTTTTATTAATTCTGATTAAATATACATTTTTAATCTATATTAATTGCATTTTGTTTTTCATGAGCAAACAGACTCAAGAAAGAAGTGAATATATCTGCACTGAATATCATAAGGTAGGTAACGCATTAGAATATAGAATGCCAGATGAACGTATGCATCACATTGTGGTATTTTAACCTCCTGACACTCAGTAAAGTGAAAGTTTTACCTTTTTTGCATTAAACATCTTTCTTGATTCGAAACTGCATAATAGAACAGTTTTTCCAGATACATTTTAAAAATTATTTTCATTTATGTATCTATTTTTAATAGAATGTTGTTTGCAGTAGATGGCATTTTTGAAGTAAAACTGAAACTTTTGTCCATTCCAGAGGACAAAAAAAAAATGCATTGCTGGCTCTGAGGAGGTTAATCTGTCAACAACTTTTTAATTACGTTAAAATGTTAATCAGATTAATTACGATAATGGATGAATCTGCTTTAAGGCCATTAATTTTGACAGTCCTATAATAAAATAAATAAATAAACTTACCAGGTGATGATTGTCATCATTCCTTAAAGAAAAACACAAGTAAACATGTTTTTTCTGGAATGAATTTGAAAAAGATCACCAACAGCATGTGTGGTTCAGACTAATTCTCTGTTCAGATGCAGTAACTGAGGTCCAGATCTGATTATGTGATCAGATTATGTGAAGAGATCTGATCCACTTCAGAACTGATAATTCAGTCTGAACGATGCCTTCGAGAAACAATAAAGGTAAGAGTTAGTGAATAAAATCTGACCTTGGGTTGGATCCAGATGCCATGTTGAACCTGTTGAAACAGAACCACATGATATAGACCCAGAAAGAAAAAAAGTTCATGAAGGAGAATTCAGGTTTGGTTTAGATAAAGATTCACATTCATATGCTTATAATAATTTCAAATCTCACATTAAGTTTTTATCTGTGTCTATACAAATGTATTTACAACAAACAGAGGCACACACACACACACACACACACACACACGCACGTATGTATTAGGGTCGTGCATTTTTAATCAGATAAATCACAGGGTTGCTATGGATTCATTTCTATTAATCACAATCAAAACACTTTGTCAGTCAAATGTTGTCATGTCAAATGACTTGATAAAATCCACAAAAATCTACAAAAAAAACCAAAAAAACAAAAAAGTGATTACAATTCAAAATCTATTTAAAAACGTTTCTAAAATACAAAAAAACCCCACCCAAAAATGTTGATAAAACATATGCAAAAACATGAATATATATGCAATTAACATGTTTATTCAACACTTTCAACAGTTTAAAAAAAACTTTGTAAACAACACACACACACACACACACACACACAATGATCTTGGTCTTAAATCAGATTTTCCACATCTATTACCTATAAATCATTTTTATATCTCACTGAAAATGTCTTCTTCAGGTGATTCTGTCTGATTTTAAGTGTGATGACATATTTCGACTAGAAATGAGGAAAAATAAATACACTTGGTCAGATGTATGCTTTTTGGATTTTTTTCAGTGAACTGACCTGAAATCAGTCCCAAATCTGAACATGTTTTAATCCAGGTTAAAAAAAAAACAAAAAACAACAACTTCCTGTTTTTGTCTGCATATCAGAAACTTTTTTCAATCCTGACTTTTCATTTTTTTCCCATGTTAATGTCAATTGTATTTTTTTTTTTTATGTTTTTTAATACATTTTATCTCCAGTGGTTTTTTTTCACCTTTTTGTAATTTTTTTATTTATTTATTTCATTCTTCTTATTATTTTAAGTGTGATGAGATATATGGACTAGAAATGATTTAGATTTAAATGTAATTCCAGTGTGATGTTACCTTTAACAGCAGAAAGTAGACGTGCCTGTTGTTTATTCTTTTGTTGGTTCCTGTGTTCGGTGTTGAACTCTGCTGCTCTTATCATCTATCATCACTCTGGACTTTAAAGTCTCCTCAACTGTGGGTGTGTAAGAGTGTGTAAGTGTGGGGGGGGTAGGCCACAGAACTGAAAACTACCGTTGATACCATTATGGCTAAGGGAGAGAAAAGATTGCATCTTCAATTCTACTGAATAGTTTACATATTTCACAACTTCCAGGGTATTAGTGAATTAGCTGATATTCCACTGTAGATAAAGATTTCAAGGGAGAAAAAAAAGTTTTATGTGGTAAAAGTATTCACATTCTATACTTCAGTAGACATACAGTGACTTGTGTACTCTTATAAAAGTACTGATTCAACTATTAAGTGAAAAAGTACAGGCTCTGAATTTTAAAACTGCATTTTTTTTGTGCCATGAATGAAACAATACTATTTAAAAGTTTCTAATTCTACAGTGAATATTACTGAGCAGAGTTCTGCACTGGCTCTGGTACCTGACGTGTAACCCACAAAAGCATATGAGGATGAGGAAAACAGTATATTACTGTATACTGAGGCTGTAACGGTAAATGTGTTCATGCTGAACCGTTAAAAACAGACACTCAGTTCGGTACAGCCCTATACTGAATGAAAACAGTTTGTATGTGACCATGTGCACATCATGAGGAGGTGACGGCTTTCTATACGAAATACGCCAAGTTTGTAGTTATACTCGTACTTATTTGACAACCTTATTAAATGTCCTATGATCCACCTGGGGGGTTGCAACTTCCTATAGGTAATGACATACCACACACATGCCTATTGATTTTCTTCTTGGTACTTTTTAACTTTATATTAATACAATGGTTCTCAAACAGGGGCAGAAGAGAGGGTGGGGTGAGTGACACTCAGAAAATCATCTGCAAAACCATGGAGTCAAACAATGCAATGCAAGTAGAAACCCTCTCAAGCAATTGAACAAACAGGAAGGGAAATTGAAGGAAATTGAAATCATTGTGCACTTATTGATGTGTCCTTTTCTTGTTTTTTCTTCCATGCTCTACAGTATTGTTTTGTATTCTGAAGAATTGTGAAGTGTACTGTGGGTAGACAGTTCTTGTGTAAGAGTCTGTGTTTTTATGAAATGCACTTTTTTGTTCCTCTTTTTTTTTAGCTTGAATGAAGAAAAACCCCAACAAAATCATGAATTCAGAACTTGTTCGACTAGAACTGCGGTCACACCAGCCATCTCTCCTTTTCGCATGGTCACCCCAGCCGCTCCAACATTTCATGTGCGCTTTTATTACATACTTTATGGCAAAGGCACCTCTCCACTGACTATGATCAAGTTGATGCCCAGTGAGTTGCTTGATACTCGATGGACTTGCAGCTTCTCCTCAAGCATCAGCGGCTGTCCGCTCAGCATTACCCCAGTTCAGGTGCTTCAGTAGCGGACAACAACGTCCTTGCTGCCGGGGAGTTTAGGGACTGTCACAAAAAGATTTACCAACAACACTTGGAAAAAAAAAAAAGAAATCCTTTAAATCACTTCCATATTCATCCCAAGTGAATGCATACATACATGAATAAATGAGCAAATAAACAATTAAGAAACTTTATTAATTTTCCAGCTATTTTTTTTTACTTAAAAATTAATACATTACAGGTTTTTGTTCAATAATTTGTGGGTCATGTGACCTCTAGATTCCAAAAGGCCTTTCATTTGTCGGCCTCATGTGGACACACAAGACACACCTTACATTTAATTCATACCACTTCATTTATTTAACATAATTTATTCACTCATAAATTACAGGTTTTTGTTCAATAATTTCTGGGTCATGTGACCTCTGGATTTCAAAAGGACTTTAATTTATAGCCCTGGTCTGGGTACACAAGACACAAGCCTTAGGTTTCATTTATATCATTTTATTAATTTTACAGCAAATTTTTGCTCATAAATTACAGGCTATTGTTCAATAGTTTGTGGATTCCAAAAGGCCTTTAATCTATAACCTGGTGAATGAAATATTAATTGTATTAAATGCTATGAAAAGAGGTGTGTGTCATAGTGCAGGCATAAAAAACTAATTATATCTGACTCAAAAACATATTTGAACACCGCTAAGGAAGTATCAGAACAAAATGATGGAATTGGGAGGCTGGAGATTTCGGACAATGTGATGGACTGCTGTCACCTTCGGAGCTTCAGATTGGCCATCACCCTGTTAGCATCTATATGAATGAATCGGCTAATTCTCTGGTCAGTAAAGGTCTTTAAAGGCACTAACATGTCAAACAAACCAGCTGGTTAACATTTTCAGGGTCTATATATGTGGTCCCTGACATTGCCATGGCTAAAACACAAGATAAACACAACATAACAAGAACATATCAATAAGAACATGTCCTGTCCTATGGTGCATGGGGCTGTGTGTTATATGGCATAAACAGCATCACCTGCTGTTGTGGCATGTAAGCTACAGAAGAGTTTTGGGAACGTTTGTGAATAAATCATAAATCCTGCGGATGTGAATCAGTAAGGTGCAAAGTTAATGCCAAAAGCCATGTGACGGTGGGGAGCCAATTGTTTCTCTAACTTGCAGCACTTGTGAATGACATTTTACTTTTGCAAAACACAATGAGCTTGTTTGTGGATCATTGGTTGTGAATAAAACACATTTTTTGGCAGAAATGTCACCCCATAGGGCAGCCGCTGATGCTTGTGGAGAAGCTACACGTACTACAAGTATCAGACTCAAGCAGCTCACTAGGCATAATCTTGATCATAGAGTCAGTGGTGAGGTACCTTTGCCATAAAGTCTGTAATAAAAGCGCACATAAAATGTTGGAGTGGCTGACGTGACCGCATTGCAAAAGGTTGTGAAATGTTAAGGCACTGTTGTGTTGGTTTAAACCTTACATGCATAAATGGTATCAAATATGACCCCAATGGTTGTTATTCTTCAAAATCTTTGAAATGATAAGTGTTCATGTTTTCATATTCCAGATATTCCTCCTAAAACATGTTTGTGACATGAGGCCATTGCATTTTATTTTAAATTTTTTCATACATTTCAAGTAATTGCAGCTTTTGTGTGTGTACATATGCATAGACAGCGTTATGCTTCTGTATGTTCATTCTCTGTTCATTCTTTATAATCAAACAGACAGATGGACACACAATGGATTTTGACATTTTTTGATACCTGATTGATTGTTTTGTGATGAAAATGTGATAAATGAAATCACTCTAGTTGATCAAAAATATAATAATAATCTTTAAACACAAAGTAAAGACATGTCTTAAGTTTTTTGCAAAAACACATTGATTCTAGTTTAGGTCACTTTTGACTCATGGGTAAGCCCACATACACTTTTAATATCTAAGTCACATTTAAAAAAGACAACTACTGGAACCAAATTAAAATATTACTTATTTATTTTTCTTCTTAGTTTATTTTAATGAAGTTAAGTTATTATTTTGTATATATCTATTATTTTTTGTTAATTGTGTTCTTTATTTTGTTTTATATTTCTACGTTTAATATAAAAAAATTTTCTCACTTTTGTGCCATTTGTGCCTTATTTTGTTCATGTTACTTATTATTTTGTTGATTTATTATACATTTTTGGCTGTTATTGTCCATTTTGTGACTTATTTTATTCATTTTTTACTAGAACTGTTAAAGTTGCAGGGGTTAAAGCTTTTTCAGCTTCACAATTAGATTTAGTTTTCATTTTGTCATTGTTGGCTATTATTATTATTATTATTATTATTATTATTATTATTATTATTATTATTATTACTATTATTATTATTATTATTATTATTATTATTATTATTATTATTATTATTATTATTATTATTATTATTAGTAGTAGTAGTAGTAGTAGTAGTAGTAGTAGTAGTAGTAGTATTTATTCATTTCAATTTTATTTAGATTTTTTTATTATTGTTATTATTATTATTATTATTATTATTATTATTATTATTATTATTATTATTATTATTATTATTATTATTATTATTATTATTATTATATACCCCTTCCCTGGGGCTGCAGTGTGTCAGAGCAGAGGCGGGGGGTGAAAGTTCAGCAGCATGGCTCCCACATATCAGGTGACAATGTGGGAAAGTTGGACACCAGTAGCGGCTTGAAAACAAACCAGAGAAAAAGCCTCCAAGGAACAGGGATCAAGGCGGCATGACGAGCGAGAAGGCTCCGGCGTTGAGCGCGGAGGAGGAGGAGGAGGACGCGGCTCTAGAATACTTCGACGACGAGGACGAGTT